>JAQGAY010000052.1:0-65555 GCA_034698085.1 Polydesmus angustus
ACTAATCAGTCCATGACCTCTTCTCTTTCACTTGTTTGTTTACTATGTCATTACAATATGTGTATGTGTGCTCTCTCTCGGCCCACCCGTCAGCATCATCATCGTGCTATCGGTATTAGGTAATCGCCACATATGATAGACGTTCGATGGCTTCATATCTTTATTTTACGACTATAATTATATTTCAAACTTAATACTTTATTTCGAATGTTATTTGGAATAGGTATTTCCGAGCAGGTTACGTTAATTATCGTGGAAAAGCAGCAAAAAAAAAAATCGATACCGGTATTGTCAAATTTCAAAAGTAAAAAAAAAAAATCGTGACAAGTAATCTTACGTTTTAATACGATATTAATAAGAACGTGATAGATAAAAATAAACAGTTTTATTAATTAGGTGTTATAATCTTGATACGATTGTTTTCAGTGATCGTGATTTAAGATGACAACAGTGGGGAAATGTGAGTAGAGAGGGTTAGTAGAGGTGGTCTACTCTTACTACGGGTATAGTGTTATTACAAATAGCCGAGTCTTTTAAATATCCTGGCCTAACATCCTCCTTCTCTTCTTCTTGTTATTTTTTTTTTCTTTCTTTTTTTTTTTCATTTATTCTTTGCACCAGCCTGGTGTATGTTTGTTTGGCTACTTTTATGGGCACGTCCGACATGAGCCCGGTTTTTAATGGAGACAAAGGAGCCTTTAGAGATTTAACCTATGAAGTAAAATCAAATGCAGCAGCAGCAGTTCTCCACTGCCTCATTTCGACCCCCTGAATCACCCATTCCCCAATCTCTTACTACCCCATCTCCACCCACTTGGTACTCTTTCTCTCTCGCTCAAATCTCTCTCCTTGGTTCCTAGGTTAGGGAATAAGGGGGCAAACAAAGAAGGTAATACGTGCAGACTTTTAGGGGGCAATGGTTCCCTTTTCTTTTGTTAAATTCCAGCCTGCTCTGTTCTATCACTACCGCCTACATTTATTTTGCTTTTCTACATCCCCATCCACCCCTGCTACACTGAGATGTCTCCCCAAATGAACGAAAAGTGTTCCAAAAAGATGCCCCACTACACTCATGTGATCCACTCTACACAAAAACGGATCAATTCCCTCGCTTCAACTTTCACGCCGCACATTTAACTGTTTTCAACTGCCTTTTAAATTTTTTTGGGTTTTTTTTTTCTTCTTGCTTTTGTTTTTTGGGGAGTGGAAAAGGAGGTGATGGGGCAATGGTTTTTTTTTTAATTACCAGTACAGGCATTTAAAATATCTTTTTCCTCTTTTTATTTTTTTCGACGTTCCTCTTCGTTTTTTTTTTTTTTGTATTGGAAGGAATTTTCTTTCAAACTTTTGCAACCTTCTTTAGATTGTTGAGTATTTTATAAGAAGTTACCTCAACTAATTTCACACATTTGGAATAGTAGGGGTGGGGGGAAGGAAAGAGAAGATTGGTGGCTTGAAATTGAGGAGATGACAGATTTAACAAGCCGGTAGACTACGTGATCTTTCGAGAAGCGATTGCGAAATGAAAGTTGAGGGGAGGGGGGGAAGAGAATATCGATCTTCGATATAGAAAAATATGTGTAAATGGGAAGGTAAAAGCACAATGATTTTGATTCTTTTAAAGAATGTTGTCGACACGTTGTCACTCGAATGTGATGCGTGTCGAATTACGTGATTAACGGTGCTTGACCATTATCCGTTTTGTCTGCTGTCAACTTTTTCTCTCTTTCTCTCATTTTTTTCTTTCTTTTTCTTCTTTTGCATCCTAATCAAATTAAATTTGTGGTTGGTTTCCAACTGCATTTGTATTACATGACTTTTCTCGCGCAATCATTTAATCGCGAGACTTAAGTAAATAAAAGGCAGCGCATCTTAATCACTGTGTATACTGTAGGGCTTTGACTTAGCATTCGTTAGCTTAGGCTTAAAGATTTGTTAAAGATTATCATTAAAGTTGTCGTATCTTAAATTGGTTTATATTAATTTTAAATTGGTAGACAAAAATACAGTATGTAGAGTCGAAATTGAAGTAAATAGCTGTTTTAAGAGGAACCGCACGTTGCATTCTAGTACATATTATATGATAGAAAGAAAAACAAATCCGACGATGTACAACTGTTAATGAAAAGAATGGTGCTATTTTATTGTGAACGGTTGTGAATGTAAACATCAGCAATAAAATAATGAAGTTACGTAATTAATGACTTTAATATTGATGGCAGTAGTTCCGTCCAAAGATTAAAGCTGTGATGGGGAGAGAGCTGTATACTCTGGGGTAGGGAGAGGGAGAAATAGGAAAAAAAAGAAGGGAGGAAAGTGTAGTTTTAGCAACATGTGGCTTCTGTTTAGGGTTAGGCTTAAAGAATTTATTTGAATAACGTGTATTTTCACAAGAGTTTGCGAGTCGGGTAATTTGCTTAAAACTATAAATGAAGCGTACAATAATTCTTCCACCTCTGTTAATATTTTAAAATCTCGATAATATATTAAATTAACGCGTGTTTTGAGATTTGAACCAATAGCCTAGCTTTTAAATTAGACTACCTTTAGAATATTAAGTTATGATAAATGAAAACAAGCGGTTAACTGGCTGAATCCAGTACCAGTATACACGTACACCCAATGGTACACCACGGTTCCATGACTGTGAAGATCACTAATGTGAAGCTCATTGAACGATGATCATTGTACACCTAAAAAGGCTAACCAAATCAAAATTAAACCAAGTCTAGCTAATGTCGTTCAGTGATCGTCGTTCAGCGTTCACTTCTTAGTAATCTTCACGTGGTTCGCTGAAGCTATTTGAGCGATTGCCATAATTATTATTATAAATCGAAATCTAAAAGAATAGATTTTTTTTTATAATATAGGTTTGCGATTTGAACATTTATTTTGGCTTGGATTATGATGTAAGTTTATTTGAATTCCAACTCATTTTATTTATTATTCTATCGTCATTGTTTAGATTATCTTATACTATTTGGGATTACTGTATCTACCGTAGATTATAGGCCTAATAATTATTGTTAGACGCGCTTAACTAATCGCTTGTGAAAATATTATTGTCTAACATAAAACGTGGACTTTATTTATTTTTACTATAATGGTTTCTAACGTATTAATTACCGCCTGTACGCATTTAATGCGTTGTTATAATATGTCTCCGAACATTTTAACGTCCCGAAAATGTAATAATAAAGAACACGAATAATTATTAAACTTTTTAGTTATTATTGCACCAGTACGATTGTTAATTTGTCATCTAGGATTTTAGATAGACTATAAATAGTTCCTTGTTTATCCAGTTGCGTTGAATTCATACAATTAAAATAAAATTAACGAAGGTGTATTTGCAGGTAGACATGGGAACGCAGCAGCCTACATAGAATTTGTATTTTATTTAGACTTACAACTAACATGTACACATTGATCGACATCTGTGACAATTTTTTTTTTTACCATTACATTTTAAAAGACAAAATAGTGAAGTCTTCTTCCAACACTTTTGTTAAGTATCAGCTTTATAATTATTTACTGCGCATTTCCACATTTACCTGAGTTGAAGATAAGATGGCGGCGCTAATTTGCGTGCGAGCGTTAAATAGGTCTATAATAAGGATTAATTAAATTAGTACGGCAATTATACTCTTTTTTTTATTATTATTTTAAGAGGATAGATTTGATTGTTTTGTTTAAAATAGGAGAAATGTTTTTTTTGTGGAAATGTTTGCAAATCTGGCATTGTGCGCGCTCATATTTTCTCACGTGTTTGAATGTCAATGCACCGAAGGTAAAGCTATTTCCGAAGAAACGGATGATAAGCAGACTTTCGGATTAATCTCTTCTGTATTTTTTACCAGGTGCTTTTATTTTTCTTTTTCGAAACATCTTATTTTTATTCATAAACAGAGATTGGTTTGCAGGTGTAAGTTAGGTGTAATGTACGAGAACACGTGCTCGTTGTGCGTCTTGAGCAAGCGACAGTTACAAATATATTTTGTACTACGTTCTAATAAATGTGTACAGGTGGAAACTTCTAGATAATTAACTTTTTATTGTAATTATTTTGAATTTTTTTTATTTTTTGATGTTATTTAGGATTGAAATTGAAGTCAGCTGATTTAATTACTGTAACGCATTTGGCATGTGTATGCAAATGACGAAATTGAGTTGTTGGGTACTTGGGGATTTCATGTTAATGAGGTTGCTGTTACTGCTTTATTCTAATAATTTAGCCCTTTTTAAGCTTTATTAGCACGTAAGATAAATTAATATTGAGTTTAGGGACAGTTGGAACATACTGTTTTTAGCTGTACCCGGTACATTTGTTTTAAGTAAATAGATTTATAAATACTGTACATGTACTTGTAAAATAGCATTCAGACTACTTTTGCAGTTTGTGCAATTTTTAAACTATACATGATCGTAGTAAACGTTAGTGCTTCGTTCTACATTATTTTTTGGATTTCAAGGCGTCATGCAATTTAGGGCGTACCCTTAAGAAAAATAATTGGTTGTATAGGATTGTAAGACGCACGAAAATTATTTTTTTAAAAAACAACTACATGTATTAATATACAGTATTTAAATTATATTTTCATGTTTATCTGCGTGAAAAATGATTTTTCGTTTTAATGCACTTTCATGATAACATTTTATAACTGAGGGATTTCCACAATGGGAAAAATAGTTAAACTTGATAACGAAAATTTCAGGCGAAAACAAATTTATGTGAAGCCATCTATGGCTTGGGTATAAATAGAGAAAGCTTCGATTGTAAGAGGCTCAAAAGTCTTGTGAGATGTTCAAACGTTGTGAAAAATTGATCTTGAACGGTAATTACCAGTACAACATTAATACCGGTATATTATTATTGTCAGTTCCAGGTGAGAATGTGAATGGCTGAAGATCAAGTTTGTAGTTCGGCGTAACAGATAATGATTGATATTCTTATCTTTAAATTTTCATAATATTATGCTTTGCCTTGGGCTGATTTATCAGTACATGTATATTCAGGAAATTCAAATTTTTTTTATAGAGTATGAGATCAAATCGGATTTTTTTAGCGATTGTTTATCATTGAAAGGCTTAAATTTCGCTATTTGTGAAAATATTTGTTGTTAATTTTAGTGAAATATTTAATAGTGTGCAACAAACGAAATGCTTTGAATCTTCTCGAAGATTCTGTATGTCTACTCAATTATTACTACCGGTATCCATCACGAGGCTGCGCTTTTACCTGTTTGTTTTCTTTTGGTAAGAAATACATTATTTTTGTTTTTAAAAGAATTCTATTAACTTTCATAAACATAAAATATGAATTTTTATATATACGGCACAAAATAAGGTAAATTCCATGCGAGCCATATTTTTACTAATGTACAAATGGATGAAAGTAATACCTGTATTTAGATTTTTTTTGGGGGGGGAATGGAATCTATTATCTAGGACGCAAAGCCTGATATAAAAGCAATATGGCGATTTTAGAAGAATTCTACAAATGAACTACAGTTTGAAATTGATTAATCTCTCGAAATTCTTTTCTTATTAACTTTATACACACAGTACATGATTATATTTTTTAATATGGGCAATGCATAATTGAATATGACGAAAAATAATCAATAGTGAATATCATAATATGCTTAGTTAAAATGGCCAGTTTTCATTCAGTTGACTAAACTATAGTAACAAGCGGGGAGCAAGCACCGAATTAAAATTGTATTGTTCGGCTGGTTAATGATTTCCGATAACTTAGTAAACTGTTGCGACTAAAAAAAAAAAGAGCGAAGAAGAAAGGTTTAGTCAAAGATTATTAAACTGTTTACGAAGGTGTTCTTAGTTTGGAACGTACGGTATACAGTATTTGTTAAAATATAGTACGGTATTTGGACACAATATTGACGTTGAGTTAGTGTCAACGTCCATTACTATTGGAAATTGCTGAATTGAAGGGAGCGTCTCGCTCGTAATGAATAGGCATGCAGCGAGTGGATGAAAGTCGTGAAACTACTAAAATGTTGATCTTGCGATCAGTGGATGCGAAATGTTGAATCGGAGGGATGGAAAAATCAGTTTCATTTACTCGAGAAAGAGAGAGCGAGAGAGAGTGACACAGTAAAAAGTTCAATATTATGAAGAGCGAGCAAGCAACAGTGATAATAACTAAGGGAAAAAAAAGTTTATTGCCTGACGTAGTAACATTAGCGACTCTACCCTAAAGCTTTTTTTTTTCTTTCTCTAAAAATAAATAGTATTAATAAAAGAAGAAAAGCATCGGTGGAGATAGGAAAGACAGGAGGAATTTTGTTTGTTGATGACTACATTAATTATAGTAGTGTTGACATTAATACAAAATCTATTTGTACTACAAGTTAAACCATTGTTTTTGTTTATTTTGGTTTTAACTACGTTTCAATGATTTTGAAAGAGAAATTAATTACAATTATTATGGGTGAGCGCTTTTAACTAAAGCATATTAAGGGACGGGGGAGGGAATGTGTATCAGCATTCGATATTTTAAATAATAATTGTTTTGAGATGGAAAACGATAGATTAAATTTAGCGACACGCCTAACATTTGGATGCCACTAGAATTTCAATCTGGTTTGACGATACGTATCTCAACTTGTTATACCTTGTGATTAAATCTGCATTGTGGTTACTAAAAAGAGATTAAGCAGAAAAAGTGGTTGAGTTTTTATTATTTATTTATTATTACCGTAGCGTTCTAATAAAATTGTCGATCGAAATATTATTTTCACTTTTTTTTACATTTAAATAGGAATTCTGTAGGCTAAAGTATTTTTTTTTTTAATTTTAGTGTTTTAAACACTGTACTGCAGTAAATTATACAAGGTACCAAATTATTATGGAAGCCAATGCTTCCTTAAAAAGAAAATAAGACTACGGGTACTTAAATTATTGATTGCTATTGCTCGAGCGTAAAAATTGAAGGGTATGAGTTATCCTGAGAATATATTGTTGAATTTTGCCGATGTCATTATTTTGAAAAAATCAGCTTGCGCAGGCGCACTTCTTTTTAAATTTTTTTTTTATTTTAAAGTTTTCTGGTGCCATTCAAATGTTAATTATTTGCTAAATCAAGATTATAAAATCTGGTGGGCACGAATTGTTAACGTTAAAATTGTCGGATTTGTTCAATCCATACATTTTATACGAGAGTGTAGTCGATCATTGAACTTAAGCCTTTCTACTCGATGCACAGGTTACTGTAGAGAATGTATGAAGCGTGTTTGTTTTAATGTTTACATGTCTTATTTTTATGAATGGATTACAATATGAATGACTTTTTTTTAGAAATTATGTAATTAGCCGTAACCCAAATCATTTATTGTTAATTGAACGTATCTGAGCTTAAAGTGACACTGATAGTTTAATTTTTTTTTAAGTTTATTGGTTTAGTCAATTAAAAGTACAATGTACTGTACAGTAGTAAAGCACATAAACTTAACACAATAATTATTATTCCAAACTAGGTAGATAAAAAGCTCGTAATATGAGCGTAATAGCAATTTTGTTCTACATTGAATGTAAAGTACTGTACTGTAATAATAATTTTGGGATTGGCTGAATTTCGTTGTTTAATTTACTTTAATATTACCGGTAATTATTAGCGTTTTAGGCAACTGTTTATTCAAGGCAAAGAGAACAATAAAATAATTATTATTGCAATGGTTTATTTCAAATTTAAGTTTTTTTGGGTTATGCTCACTAATTGAAGGGAAAACCAGACATGTCAATTTTTTTTCAAAATGGAGTCATGTACGCACTACAGTTTATCAAAATATTCTGCACGTCAAAGCTCATCTTTTAAAATCTATGACAATAACGAATAAAATTTAATAATCCTTAATCAAAGTTTTTGCCTGTAGGGTAAAACTAAAATGATTATGCCAAATGTGTACATCACATTCGTTTGAGTTGTTATAATAATACAATGGTCACAATTTTTACACAGTTTGTAGGAGCTGCTGCAGCATTTCTCATTTAAAAAATAAAGTGACAAGTCTGATTTTTTCTGTAAACGTCAATTAATTTAAAATTTGCGATAAGTTACAGAAATTTGAAATTGGCCTTGTATAATGCTTTGATTTTTGTCTTTGTCGTAGTATCAATTTTGTTTTATCGAAAGATTAATTGCACTGTAATACGAATTCGTTGTGTTAAGAATTTCGTTGTACAATTTTTACACAGTTTGTAGCAGCAGCATTTCTTATTTAAAAAATAAAGTGACATGTCCGATTTCTTCTGTACACGTCAATCAATTTAAAATTTGCTATAAGTTACAGAAATTTGAAATTGGCCTTGTATAATAATTGATTAATGCTTTGATTTTTGTCTTTGCCGTATAACAATTTTGTTTTATCGAAAGATTAATAATTGTACTGTAATACGAATTCGTTGTGTTAAGAATTTCGTTGTACATGTACTCGTGTAGTATTTTTTTAAACACTAAATGGCACGGAACTGTTACAGGAAGTTGTATTAAATACATAACTAGTCTACATTTTTTTGCTATGACTAACTTTAAAAACCACATCAACACCTGTTCTTTTTACGAGATAGTTTTAACCATAAACTTATTTTGACAATGCTTTTTATTTTATTTTAATTTAATATAATGTATCATTTAGTTTGTTGATAGGGTAGCTTAAATAAATGTTATTTACCGGTAGTTACATACTGACATACCGGTATTTCATTAATGCAATACGTTTTACGCTTTTACTTTTCTTTCTTTCTTAATTATTATTATTGGTTTATTATTAGAATGTAAAACAATATACTGTACACGATTAAACAATATTATTGTTAAACGGTCAAAATTAATGAGTTTCATTTTACCTTCAGTATTGCATTAATTAATGATTTATGAACGTCGCTGTAGTTAGTTTTTTCAAACTTGATTTCACCTAGAAGTTCATAAAATTATATTTACTGAATAAATTCATTGGTGCATATTATGAAAGTTGAAGTACAATATTATTATATTATTTGATATTACGATATTGGGTTTGTCGTAATAAAATTATGAGAATTGTCGTAATAAAATTATGAGAAAAATGGTTTTGAAGTCAGGATGTTTTTTCACATAATACAGTATTACTCTACCCAAAATTAAAATTTGCTTAATTTTGATAAAAGTACTCGTGTAATGAAAAATGGGTGAGATTGGGGAAGTTCGCTCTATTATAATAGTAGGCTACATAATTATTATAAGAAAAGTTTGAAATGACCACAGAGTCAATATTTTTGTTTTCTCGTATATTGTTTGGTTTGTTTATAAATTTTTGCTATGGTACAATCGTTTAAATTGAGCGTTTTAGATTTTGAAAGTTTGAAAAAAATAAATTGTAAAAAGTCAAGTTTAACCGTTTGTGAAACGAACTCTCGCTTTTTTTTTTTTTTTTTGCTGGGTCGGACCTTAGTAAATGATACAAAAGAATTGAGGAGTGGTACAGTAGTCATCGTTCTCGCGTACCAGCTGCACCATCGAAAATGTGAAGTACAGTACTGTTAGGCCTATAATACCGTACAAAGATATCGAAAACTGAACTCGCGCTGCCTTACGAAAAACGTAAAAACGAATTAAACAGCTGTCCTGTTCCCTATCACACTTTTTTTTTTCTCTCAATCTCCACTCCCTTCTCTCCTCCCCTTTCCACTCCTTTCTTATTCTCTTGCAAATTTTTTCAACTCTGCCCCTTCTTTCATTCTTGCCAATGGATGGGTTCCCCCTGCTGAGCGAGAGCTACTGTCACATCTTCTCTCCATTTTCTCCATTATTTAGGATGGAGTATCTGTGTTCGACAAGGACCTACGGTAGTGGTAGGGGAAGGGGCTACGGGGATTCCCTGCCCGTTTTCACAGATTTCATCTCTGCTTCGTTTCATCTGCAAAAAGAATGGGGGAGAAAAAAATGCGTGTAGTGGGGAGAACGGTTGGAACGGCGCGCGAGAGAATATATTTCCGTTTCCTCTCGCCCCACTTCCTCAAATCATATGGTAGCCAAGTGGGGTGAGGTGGTCAGCCAGAGGCAAAACTATGCTTGTCAGGAGTTGGGACTGTTAATAGTTTGAAATTGTTGATTGGATGGATGGCGACGGGAGAGAGGTTTTGGAGAGGGATGTAGGAAAGGTGGGAGTCGGGAGTAATAGGACAAATTGCAATTTTTTTTCTCCCACTTTTCCCCTTCTCATCTTCCCTCTCTCTCTCTCGTTCCCTGTTTCTCTCCTGCAACACGCGCTTATCTGGCCCGCGGCGAACACGGTGCGAAAAGAAAAGGGGTCGGTCACAAACGTTGCGATGTGCCATAAATTTAGCCTACGGTATGATAAGTTAAAGATATCGTGACATCATTTTTCATCGGTATTTCGATATTCATAATACATGTAGATAAATTATTATTAATGTTTGAAAAGGATAATTTGGGTTAATAGTTTACGTGTATACATACCACGTTTACGCGATAATAATTCATTGAACTTGCATTTTTTAAATATTATTACGTGATCATAGTCTATCTGAATGAAATTTTACCGTAAATTTTTGATTAATTACGACACTAATGTATATTTATGGAGACTTAAGAGATTTGAATTTTCTCTTTGTTTTGACATTTTAATTATGTTTGGTTAAAATAGTCATTTAATTTTTTTGTTTTTTATTCGTACTTTGTTGTTCGAGTCAGCATTAAGCCAATTAATAAAATTACTGGAATGATTCGCTGACAACTCGAATTATGTTATAATAACTAATTACGAGGGTGGCAATATTTATGCGATTGCCATCTATCAATTAACGCGTAACAATTTTCAAATTACGCCATTTAATGCACCGATAGTTCACTTTGTTCAAGTGTAAGTAATGCCGGTACACAATCTTTCAGTCAGGAGTTTTTTTTATCTTCAATGATAAATGTAGTTCTTTGTTTGGAAACTGCACATCGTTGCAAGGTTAAGTGAATATTTACTTTTTAACAATAGGAATTCTGATAAGTTATTCATAAAATAAATTCAGTTGCATTTGAAATTGAAATACAGCATGTTACTACGTGGATTGTTAGTTTTTGAGGCATACAAAAAAACTATTATAGTCAGTAATACCTAGTTATGTTATGTGAATCTACTTTTATCATTACCGTACTCTTATTGATTTTGATCTAGCGACGTTATTGGATTAGAGATAAGGCATCCGAAAAGAAGCTACTCTAGTACATGTACTTATTATTTTGAAATGCCCGGTATAAGTGATTTGAAAGATTAAAATTATAATAAAAATACTGAACATTGAGAAGTCAGATTTGTTACGTCGAATGATTGACGATAATGTAAAATTAATGAAGAAAATTGGGTTAATATGCACGCTTATTATACATGTAGTTGTAGTTGTAATATTCAAAAATGAAACGCAAATACGATAGCAAGGAAATATTAATAAGCTTTTTTTAAAAAAAAAAAAAAAATTTAGGTTAGAATTTTTTATGCACATCCGCCGTATTATTTAACAACTCGCTTTTCTTTCTGTGTTGTGTTTTTTTTCTTCTACTGAGAGTATGTAATAGAAAGCACGAACCACATGCTCGTTTTGCAGTAAAGCGGGTGTTGGCCTCGAAAATAATGACGATTCATATACCTTGGCCTTAAACGTTTATCTGAACTCAATTTACTACTTTTATTTTTCTAATTTTTTGATAGGCGAGTGTCGTGTTTATTTGTGGAGCGCTCTCGATTAACAGGGAAGTGGGTAGTCTGAATATAGAAGAAGATGAATAAAAAGAAAGATAGGTTTATAATAAAGGTTGTAGCGTCACAAACATAATTTTTTTTTTTTTATATTTTGATATTCGTTGTTGTATTGCGAGGTGCACAAGCAGCAGGCGTATTCCAACCGCTCTTTTCAGCCTTCACCGGCTATTTACGGCATTTTATCGTTTTTTATGTGGTGACCGCGGCGGCGAAACCTCTCTTTCTCTCTCTTGGTTCATGTTAAGTTGATTGTACTTTCACGTCACTATGCGCTAGGCCTACACAGTTACTATGCTACTTTTACTTCGCGTGAGGTTTACGTTGCGTTGTCTACCGCGTTACGATACACTTTACAGCTGTTTGGGGTCCACTTGATCAAAATAGGATAGACAAACTAAAAGTACAAGTATTGGTGGGGGATGTTGCTCACCCACTTGACTATCAAGTTCGCCTAAAAAAAAAAAAAGAAACCCCAAATATTTTTCAGTTTTGTCGAAAATTTTGCGTCACATTTATTACTATATCATCGCTTGTGCGTGAACGTTTAGGAAAATGTTTAGGGTTTTTTAATTTGTCTACTGTTCTGCAAAATTTTTGGTGTAGCTACGAGATTTATTTCAAATATATGCAGAGTTGCGGTTTTTTTTTTAAAGTACCGGTAAACTATTTGATAAAAGTGGTGCTGTAACAGTACAGTACTGGCGATGCATATTTTGTCAGTTGGTGGTTGCTATGCGCGCTTTTCACCTCTCGACTGTCAAAATGAAACACAGTGCGTGATGTCACACTAGAAGTTTACAAGCGTGTTTTTACGAAAAATTATAACGTTGAAAAAACGATCGTTACAGTTATCTTGGTACTTGTAACGTGCCCGTCCTGCTTCTACGTTACGCTTGGTTTCTTGCGGGGAAGAAAATATTATATGGTAGACTAAGAGGAAACGACTTCGTGTCTAGTCTGCATTTTATGTGATATGCAAATAATGATTAGGAAGTCATTACTCGAGAAGAAAATAACTTTTTTAGGAAGAAATCTTACGAGGAAAATATTTGCTGTATGTGTGTACTTGTTCTGCTTTTATGCGGTAATTCCAAATGTGTTTTTTTTTTTTTTTTTCATTCTTTTTATTGTTATTTTGTTTAGATAATTAAACTCCCGGTTTTTTAAGCTTAAAACTGTCGAGGAAACTTTTTAATTGAGGTTAAGAGAAGTTAGCGCATGTGCCTGCGAGTAAGCGCTTCTCTTTTTGGTGATTCGTAAACAAAGTTAAAAAATCTTTTTAATTTTTTTGGAGAGTATTGCATTACAATAAAGGAGTAAATGAACTCACGGTAGTCGTCGTCGTAACTTAATACTAAATATATTACGAAGAACTGTTACTGATTATTGATGTTTACGTTGTTAATTCGTTTTATGTTTGAAACTTTTTGACGACACTGTATTTTAAACTTTGTTTACTTTTTTTTTTAGTGGTGTGGCAACATTAGGCAGCACTGATTCGTCTCAGTCAAGTGGAACTAGTGATATCACCGAACCGTGTTCACCCCCAAGTCCCGTTTCGCCACCATCTTTATTAGGACCTTCAGACGTCACTCTGCATCATCATCATCACGGTTTCGAAGTGACTAATAGTCCACCCAGTTGCCAAGGGTCGTACGACAGCGGTGTTGAAGAGACTCCAACCTCACAGTCGCCTGATCCCTGCACTCCTTCCGACGTTTCGGATCACAAGGATGATCAAAATTTGGAAGATTATCACGATTTGTACTCTGGAGAAGTGGTCTGCGTGGAAACTTCGGAAAAGTCGGAGTCATTCTCAGGGGATTTGCAGAGAGACCTAGGAAAACATCAAGATGTCGTAAAGATTGAAGAAGTTAAAGTGAAAACAGACTTAGTTTTAGGGTCGGCGGTGACGACGGTGTGCGGTGGTAAGAAAGCGACGGTGGATAACAATCGCGCGAGGGCGAAAAATGTACCGGGAGCGGAAGTGCAAACATCCTTAGTCGAATCGTCGGAAGTTTGCCATTGGACTAAATGTTATCAGGTTTTACCATGCGGAAGTGATATGATCGAACATATGAGAAGTGCGCACGTGGACGCTCAGGTAAACGCTGAAAGTTTCGTGTGTTTATGGGAAGGGTGCAAAGTGTACAACCGAGCATCGTGTTCGCTCAGCTGGCTTGAGCGACACGTTCTCACTCATTCTGGTACCAAACCTTTTAAATGCATCGTCGACGGGTGCGGGCAACGTTTTACTTCGCAGAACGCGCTCGAACGCCATGTCAATTCACATTTTAATCAACAGCAGAGTCATCACGGGAATACAAACGGGAAAAGAAAGGATGAAACAACACCATCGAAGATATTCAAGAAGAAGAGGCTGCGATATAGAAAAAGCCTTTGGACGGGTAAATTGTGTGCGATATTTTAATTATGAAATGGTTTTCTAATGTTTTGAGTTAATTGGAATTAGCTCGTAATGACGATTTCTTTGATGCTGGGATCATGGAAATGGTTAGGCATCAACTGATGAAATTTAGTGGTCGAACACGGTTAGATTTGGATGGTTCTAGCAACTCAGTGACATTCCAGAGCAAGGTAAATATCGTTTAATAATAAAAGATGCTAAGGATGTGAATTAAAAATAAGCAACAGTTTACAAAGAGATGCTATGCCTTTTAATTTAGTTAAAGCTTTTGCATTAATGCTCAAAAAATGATTGCTTAAAATTTAGTCGAAACGGTTAAGAAGCATCATTTATTTTTATTGGTGGAAAGTGTAATCCCCAAACTTTAATCACCTTCCCCTTAACGTCTCAATTTTTTCTGTAGTTTTAAAATAAAGCAACGGAAATAACTTTAGAATGTTTTAAATAAAATTAATACATTACTTGAATTTAATTTTACTTTTAAAATAATGCTACTTTATTGTTTCAGGTAATTGCACGACAGGTGGAGTCGAGTGGGCAAGTTAGAATGTTGTTGCACTGGGTGCCTGAAAATATGTAAGTTGAGAAAGTTGTTTAAACCTTTTAAGGGAAAAATTAGATATTTTAATGGATTATCTTTTTTTTTTTTTTTGAAATGTAGAATTCCAGATGAATGGGTGATCGAATCTCAGGTTTTATCCAGTTCAAAACAAACCATTCCACTCTCCTGTCTACCTCGCGACGCACTCGAAGCTTTGGACACCCCTTCCCTTTATTTCAGCCAATCTCAAAATCATCGACGCAAAACTCGACGAAAATGACTATTCAAATAGAACTTCTAAACAAAAAAAAGGTATAAATTGCATTGTAAATAATTGTAGAAAAAAATAGAAAATCTTTCATTGCGGTATTTTGGCGCGTACGTGGGCAAGCTGAAACTTACTTCAGGGACCTTTTAATGGTAGAAATTACTGTTTGTGCCTTGTCAAAACGTCACATAGTCATTTTCATTCTTCTTGATTAAAATTCCTTTAAAAATAATCAAGACGAAAGAGTTTCGGATCATCGTTTTTTGATGATTTCTAATTGATGAAAGGAATTCTATTTGTCTCCTTGAGCATCTTTCAAGATTTAAAGACGCGATGGTATCTTGAATTGGTGGCTTGTATTTTTAACGCGAGGCATTAAAAATCTGTTGGTACTGGAGCAGTTTGAACTATAGTAGAAAACTCCGAAAATTTGCCACGTGAAATATTGGATTGTTTCCACGAACTTTTCATTCTAGTATGCACACTTTTGGATGTTTAATGTCTCGTATGCCTGTAGTGTATCGTGTCTTCTACCTGTATTTGTGATTAAGAACTTTGACAAAAATGACTGGAGAGAGAACTGTTCTACGTTTACCAATACGTTAAAATAGCCAGCACTGCCACAACTTCATCAAATCGCAGCTCGTTTTTTAGAAACTCTCTTGCTATACAACACTGCCATCCAAACGGGAGTAAGAAAATTAGCGCGTGGGAAGTTGAATAACAGTAAACAATGACTCAAGTTGTAGAAAATCTAATTCAAAGCTGAATTCATCTTGCATCTCACTGCCACTAGTGTGTATGTATATATATTTAAGCAGTATATACGATAAAGATCCCCCCATCCTTTTTTATCTCTCAACCTTAATCGTTTGCATTTTTTATTTTGTTATCGAGATCTGGAGCTCAAATTTGCATGCGCTTATTTAGTGGGGAGTGGGTGAATTTGTGTCAGGTGCATCAATTATTTTGGGCTCTCGTGTCACTCGATCATTCTCACATACTAGTTCATTTTTATAATTTTGCCAAAGTTGCCATCATTTATAAAACACTCGTCGCATATATTTTTTTTCTCATTTACCACAAATCATCAGGGATCTCGACCACTACAAATACAAATGGCTGTGATGGCTTCTCGGTTCCCTTGTATTAGACAGTTAGTTCTCTTATGCATTCAAAATCAGTAAACAATGCAAAGAAATGTCGTCTTTTCAATTATGTTTTGTTTTGTGATTTTTGTTTTGTGTTCTTTTTATTTTTAATTTGTATTTGTGATGATTATTAAGGTTGTCACTCGGAAGCAAACTAAAAAGCGCGTTCTGAAGATTACTGTGCTAAGAATGCTGATATTTTATGACCAGTATAAACTTAATGAATTTTTTACGTATTTTTCAAATTTTGTCTGTTCAGTAACTTTTATTGAAGGAGGTCATCGGCTTTTTAAATTTTGATCGGCGTCCAAGTGAAAACCTCAATACTAATCACTTTAATTTATCATAGAGTAGTCCAAACTTAATTCTAATTTTTAATAACTTCTGTGATTAGCGATTGTATTTTAATTAATTTGAAATCGTTTTCAGTTGAGAAACATAATTTGAACAAATCTTTCAATCGAATTGTATTACCATTTAGTTGTTTCTGTCAAGAAATTGCATGAGCTTTAAATGTTTTTTGGCAAACGATTAAGCACAAATCTGGGCTATAAATAAAGTTTTAAAACACGTCCAATTTTAATTATGAAAAACAAAATTTAGTAACATTTAGAAAGATTTAACTAAGCGTGTTAAGTTTTAACTGTTATGGGTATGTAGTTTTCTTTAACATTTTTTCCCCCCCAGACTTATTCCGATTTAAAAATTATGGATTTAAAATTGGATCGTAATACTGTAAATGGATTCGAAAATTTTAGCTTTAAAGTATAATTATTATGTGTCAATGATTAATTCTCTCCAATCAAATCAAAATAATTGCGAAAGTTACAAGAATGGTCGAATTGTAAACTACCGTAGCACGTATTTTAAAGTTTGGACAATAGTAAAATCGCACTCGAAACAAATGAAATGACGTTATGTAAGCATTCGAGTTTCAAGTATTGTAACTTTTGGTTGTCGGCTTAAGAAAATTGTTAACCAAGGTGATAAGATTATCGTGTAAGATAAGTAATTATAGGGAGAACTTTACTGTCTGTTCTCAAGTTTTTCCACAGAAGCGTAATTAATAGCTTGCGTTTTGTGCTGTGATGGTGTTTAGTAGCGAGTTCAGATAATGCAACTCAAGATTTTATCAATCTTAGACTGTTGTCGTAGCCAAGAAACAATATACCAACATTTGGTAATTCGTTTTTTCAAAACAATGAAAAATGTGATGCAAGACGGTTTAATTTAAAACGAACGATTTCTTGAATTTTTCTGAAACTGAAATCACTTCGTGTTCAAATTTTTTGATTGTATTATTTGCGGGAACAGAATCGCTAAAAATCAATTCCTGTAGTCATTTTAAAAACCCTAGCTAGTTCTGTATTAAGGAATGAGCGTTGTTAAAATATAAACAGCCGAATGGTATTAAAATATTATAAAGCAACAGTTAATAGTTTTGATTATCGCTTAAAGTACATTTATGAAACTACATAATTGACACTACAAATACCCTACAGTACTATTAAATAAAAATAGTTAAATAAAAAATTGATTTTTTTTTTTAAAAATAAATATTAATTCAAAATGTTACTAATTAAAATTAAGGTGTTACGTATTGTAAGCCGCGTGATGGAAATTGTTTAACAGCACTCATTTTTAATTTCTACAATAGCAACTAATTGGCAATAGAACTAATCGACTCAAGTATTTCGATGTCGGTGGTACTCTTTAAGAAAAATATTGCAAAATTATTTTCAAGTCTACAATTATTTTTTACACAGTGGTTAAATTACATGTTTTGAGCATATAATAATCCTAGAATAATCTCTGCTTTTGCAATGAAATTTGGAACATATTTGTTTGAAATCAATAATGTTAAGGTTAAAAGTTTTATTCGCAAATTAGCAATTTTTATGGTGTCACAGTTTTAGCCCATCCTATTTGATTGACATGCTGTCCTTATCCTCTTTTCAATTGAAACACAGAACAATTAAAATCTTATGGCCATATGAAAATGCTTGCGATAAATTATTAAGGAATTCCAAGAAAACCCGCTCCTACACTCAAAAACACATACAGTATTATATTCATATAAAATTTATTACAGTACTGTACATATTTTGCAGCATATAATACTACTTCAATGTACTACTTCCTGGGTGAGGTTTAGGACTTGGCTCTACAACGGTAGGTTAAAAACTTACCGATATTTATGGGAGAAAAAAAATGGGCTTAAACCACTTTGGAACTGAGCATCTCATAATACAGTAATTATTATAAAAGGAGGGGCAAAAACTTAAAATTGAAACTATCTTTACAATTTCTTTGAGCATCACGTTTCTATTTAAATTTTGAAAAAAAAATCTTGAAAGCGTCTCGAATAACCCGGATTTCGGTTAAAGTGTGGTTTTAGTGCCCTTCTTTTATCAATTTTCAATTTGAGCTAACCATGTAGGCCTACTAAACTATCTTAGTGATTAAGGGAAACTTGCAAAGAAAGTACAATATAGAGAAGATTTATAATCTGGTTAATGCTAGTATATCAGTACAGTAGCTGCTATTGGTTTTAGAATTTTTTTTGTTACAAAGTTTCCGGCCTAAATCGCACATTTACAATGTACAGTAAATATCTTGTAATTTATTTGATTTTATTCACGACAGATATTATTCTGTTTGTTTTGCCCAAAGTCAACAAATTATTATTATTTATACTATTCGATATATTAAGTAAAATTTATTAATTATTGTCAAAATTATTAAATTAATTAATAATTCTTATATCTTCCTATTATTTAGTTTAGGTAATTTGTTAAAAATTATTACTTTATATTTAATACTCAGCTGTTTTTTTTTAAATTATAGTCAGCGGATATTGTTTTGTTATTTTTGAAATTGGCTTGAGAAGATACATTCAATTTTAGAAAACTTTTTTTAAATTTAAAAATGTAAACATGTAAAATATATTTATATTTTTTGAACATTTTTAAATACCGGTATGGCTTTTGTACAACGCTTGAACGCTGCATGATTAATTGCGTACATTATCTATCCTAAACAGGCTAAAATAAAAGAGACATTCATTGAGAACATTCTTATATAAATACAGTATTAGGCTAACATTTTAATGACACCGGGAATCCAGGGATCGCCGCAATTTTTATTGAAGGGTACTAAAACTGTAGTTTAGGTTATGAATTGTACGGGTAGTTTCCATTGCTCTATACAGTAGGCCTACTCCTATTAATTTCCGTTAACTTACTTAGTCTTGGGGAAAAGGCTGAACTATTGGAAATATTCAACCCATTTTTATTCATCTGGATCTACATCTGGAAATGTATTTTTACAAATTAAAGGATAGAAAACATGCAAAATGCAGCAATTTGAAGCTTATCATATGTTTTTTAGAAAATAAGACCGGTCTAATATTTTTTTTTTAAAGAAAAAAAGCAAAAGGGCTTATTTTTGAGGTAGGTCTTATAGTTCTCGTAACCTAATTTTAATTTAAAAAAAACTCCAATTTTTTTTTCGTAATAGAACAATTTTTTTCAAATAATTAAAAAAAAGTTTTTAAATACAATATTTATTGTAAAGAATTTTTGTAGTCTTACCAAAAAATGTGTGAAAAGTTTTATTTTTGGATCCTTTTTATACATTCTTGCTGCAGTTAATTGGAAAAATCCTAAAAATCACATTTTTCTGGTTTCAAATCTTTTTACTGGGTTTTACCATATGATTTAAAAAGGAAGTAATTGTCCGCTATTGATAATACACGTATTAGTTCTCCCTAACAAAAAATACACTTGGAGCTCATTTTTTAAATAGGGCTTATTTTTGAGGTAGGGCTTACATTGTTCAAAGCCTCAAAAATCATGCTATGGCTTACTTTTAGAGAGGAATCTACAATACTGTATGTCTAATGTAAAGATGTTATTGGTATTTCCCGGTATTCCCTAAAGGCAAAGTTTTCACAATGTTATATTTTTGAAAAAAGGCAGTAGAAGCCAATTTGAAACGCCTTCTTCCATTTAAATTACTTTTGCTGCAATTTCAAGACATTGCACTCTTAAGCAATTGTTTTTTAAAACTGAAATTACCTTTTAAGATTGGTTATTTTTTACTCCGCCTTTTTTAACTCCTCCTATTCCAACTCAATTTCCTTGAGTTGATGAAGGTAAAGTTATTATAAACAAGAAACATGCTTGATCATTGTAACATTTGATTGTGCGGTAACGTTAGCTTTTATTTTGATTGATGCGCGGTTACTTTTACACGCTGCCAGGATTTAGAAACGAATGTATTAATTTCTACCCATTAGTAGCCAGCAATTGAAACTTTCATATGGAGTTGCTATTTTTGTTTTAATAATTTTTTGCCTACGCCAGACGACAGGTAATTGCTCTATTTAAATTGTTCATTTAATTAAAGAATAATATTGTACTGCTGTTAAGACAATACCATGGATGGAGAATTTAATTTCACTTTCACTTAAAAATTTATTACAATTAATAACTGCAAGCTGCATGTAGTCCAAAAAAAAAAAAAAAATTATTGTAAAGCATTTAAGTTTACAATTGTATTTTGATACTCTTGGAGATCAATTTACCGATACATTAATAACTTTCAAAATTTAGATTATGATTTTTTTGTTTACAAGTTTGTAAAAGTAATTAGCTTAGGCCGCAGCACAAAATTTGAACTACTAATTTGTCCTATTTAGAAATACTACATGCACATTCAACACATACTTATAATTTTTAATTTTTTTTAAAAAAAATCTACGCAATTAATACCCGTTATAATTTTTAATTGTTAGTTACATAGGCCTATACTTTGCAATACATTTTTATTTTATTGATTTATTGTTTTTTATTGAAATATTTAGATCAAACGTTTTACAAAATATATTTTTTAAAAAAAAGAAGCTTTAAAAAAATTTTTTTTTTATATTCAAGGCAGCCAACTTAATTTAATTGTATTTTTAAAACACTTTTTCCTTTAATATTTTCTTAGAATAAAAATAAATTATTAATTTAGTTATTGTTGTTCCCTTTGTCTAGTCCTTCGTTAAAATTCGCACCTATGTGCCATCATTTTAAGTAAATAAGCGGAATAAAATTAGTGGTTTTTGTCCTTTGTAGTTTTAATAAGATAACGACTTCTTTTGTTTTATTTTATTCATTTACATGAACAGTAACTTGTAGGAATACATGTATTTTGAAATTTAACCCTATCAGGGACTATAATGGAGCTTAATGTTGAGTAGCTGACCTTGAATTTTTTAAAAAATTAAGTTAAAAGAAACAAAAAAAAAAAATATGCAATGGAGAAATTAACGAGAACTGATATTAATTATTTTTTATCTTCATCGATAGAGGAGATTTATAAAATCAGGAAAACTTCTTTATTATTGGCAATTTTATTTTGACATTGCAAGATTTATTGCGAAATAATTTCAAAGAATCTTTTGTAAAATAATTCAAAAGTGAAATTTATTTTTGCTTCTTCCACCGTAAGCAAGCTCCTACCGCTTAATTACACGGTCAAATTAGAAAGTAAAGCGACTTTAGCAAATTCTACAAAAGATAAACTTTGAATTCAAAATTATTTATGTATTTTTATATAATGTGCAAGGTCATGCTTTTCACTTGGGAGTTTTAAAAATTAATACAGTAGCCTACTTCGCATTTGCAGCATATTAATTCTACAGTATTTATATTTTTTAAAAGCCAAATATTTTATAAAAAAAATTAATTTTTAGCTTGAAAATGGTGTTTAATTCGGAGCCAATAAATTCCTCGACTGAATCGATGGACATGGACCCCTCTCCATACACCAAATCAACCGATAATATCGTTAATTCTACTTTAGAAAAAAAAACTAGAAGTGTAAGTTTCCGTGTTTGGAAAAACGTGGTTGTGCTGAGTATTACTTGGCTGTTTGTATACAGCGGGGTTTCCCCGATGAGCAGTGTCCAAAGCTCATTAAATGCCGCTAGCGGTATAGGAACTTTATCTTTGAGCATTCGAGAGTGTGTAAAGTTGCTTAGTAGCTTATTAATTAATAACTTTTTAATCAGCAAACTTGGTCCTAAGAAGATGATACTTTTGGGGACTGTTTTGTGTAGCGCTTTTATGGCCGCTAACTTTTACCCAGTGTGGGGTACGATGGCGCCAGCCGCCGCGCTTTACGGCTTTGGTCTCAACAGTATGTGGATCGCGCAAAACTTTTATATTAGCAAAGCGTCGCATTATTACAGTGGGCACGTAGACACACCTAGTCGAACCATTAACGTTCGATTATTTGGTACATTTTATGGAATTTATTATTGGAATCACGCGATTGGAAACGTCGCTTCTTCGCTTATCCTCGGAGCGGCATCGCCCGTAGCGAAGAATTTCACCTACGATCCGCTGGAAATTTGTGGAACGCAATTTTGTAACGACGATTTGGGTGTGAGTTTTAAATCAACCAGCAATTCCAGCGTAAAAAGCTTGCGGCCGGATAATTCCAAAGTGTATGGCTTATGCGGTTTCTGCATTGGAGCTGTGCTATTGGGAACGCTGGTGGCAGCTATCTTCTTGGACGATTTGCCTAAATTAATCAATAATGAAAAAATTAAGGATGACATCAAATCTGAAAAGGAATCGATAAAAGACGAGGAGGAAAATAAAAAATCTTCGTGGAGACTTTTGGCAACTACAATTGTACATTTGAGGCATCCGAAAATTTTGCTGTTAATTCCTCTTTTTACTTACAATGGCTTTGATGATTCTTTTATTGGTACGGAACTAACAAAAGTAAGTGCACGTTAATTATAATTTTTTTTTTGTATTTTTAAAATAAGGCTGCACTTATTCTAACTATTTCCCAATCAATCTTAATTAATAGGCCTAAAATAATTCTACGGTTTTAAGGCTTAGTGTGAAAAAGCAAATTTACCTATAAAATAATAAATAGGAAAATATTTTATATAATATTAATGCACTAAATGTGTTTTATTATTATTATTTTTAATCAGAGTATGTGCAATCTTAAATCCCTAATTTATTTTATTGATGAAATTAAAATACGAAACTTTTTAATAGGCATTTGTAACATGTTCTATTGGAGTAGAATATGTGGGATTTGTGTCAACTTTGTTTGGTGTTTTTTGCCCTTTGTCTGCATTGGCGTGTGGATGGTTTAACAGTTCAAAAACACGCTTTTTTCCATTTGTTTTAATGGCAATTGCCCATCTGTCGTGTGTCGTGGGAATGTTTTATTGGACCGCCGCTTCTCCAGTTATTTGCCTTTACGTCTTCTCTGCTGTGTGGGGAATTGGCTCAGGAGTAGTTGGTAGTCAATCGAGTGGTATGTAGCCTAAATCAAGTTTACACGATTATGTTCTAATGATTTCTATATTTATTTAAGCCATTTGCAACGTAGTTTTTTCAAATACGCGTAAATTGGAGGCGACTATAAGCAATTTGCAAGTTTTTGCAGGAATTGGTGGAATGTTTTTCTTTGGAATTAGCAGCATTTTATGTACCAGCGTTAAATTGTATTTACTGACTGCTTTCATCGTATGCGCAGTCATTGGAGTGGCCATTGTCGAAGTCATTGTACATTCGGAGCATAAAAAAGAAAAGCAACTGGAAAGCGAAGCAAACATTGACAAAATAACTAACGCAGTCTCAGTAATAACTAACTAAGAATACCAAAAACAATTTGTCGTTAGTCGATTGAAATTAGGCTACTTTTTGTTTCTAACGTAGATGCATGCACGTCTGTGAAGTTTTATTTTAACCTAATTATCCTGACTTTTTTAAACTGTTTTTAGACAAATTAATTATAAATTTGTATTTTACAGTATTTAATAATAAATAGTGAATTTTATGAATTTTTCATTGATATTGATTAAAAGTTATAGGTAGCCTAATAGTTATGTCCAATCGCCTGAAAAACTTAAGAGAGTTACTCGTATATGGACATTATTTTTATGCTGCATAATTTTCAAATTTGAGAGCAAAATAATTATTTTTTATATATTTTTTAACACTACAACAGTTTCAATTAACATAAAAGCGCTAAAAAAAACAATGCAAATTACTGAAACAACTTAATTATCATCATTATCGGTAATACATATATTTCTATTTCCTGCAAATAACACAAACTTGTTTATCTTCAGTGGTGTGACAGAGTATTGATGTAAGATAAGTGACGAAAAGAAACAATTAAATGTAATCCTTTTAGAACAATAACATTTAATCCCCAGTTGCATTAACCTTCAATCGGTTTAATTTTGTGTTTTGTTTCAACCATTATTAATAACAAAGTTATTAATTCGTAATCATAGAATTTTTGCTTGACTATTTTGCAACTCGATATTATTTCAGTTTTATAAACAGTATAATCATAACCATGGAATTTCTGCTTGACGATTTTGCAACTCGACATTATTTCAGTTTTATGACTGTCTAGGACGCTAGGAAAATATACCTTGATTAAGTAGGTATTGAAAAGAGTTGGTGGCTATCGTGAATCGTTTTTATTTCCTTCTTTCCAATTGCAAACGAATTGGTGTCGTCGGTGTTAAATTAAACCTGCCTTTGTGGAAAATAATAGGTACCTAATAGAATTTATAATTTTTTTTAAAAAAAAAGGGTTATTTTAATAAGAATTTATATAATAAACCTGAGTATCGTTAGCCACAACAAGGCGGAAATTTTTTAGTATATGAACTAAAGTTAATTTCATTTCCATTAAAGCGAATCTCATTCCGATGCAATTTCTGGGTCCAGTTCCGAACGCCAAATATGTAAACGCGTTTCTGTTATCTTTAGCTTCCGGACTAAATCTTTAGACAAAATACAAATATTTAAAATTACTGCACGTATATTATTTTTTAAAAGTAAATTTTTTTTTCAAATTACCTGTCTGGATCAAATTTATTTGGATTTTCGTAGTATTCTTCATCATGCATAATGGCGTATATATTAATGGCAATTAGCATTCCTTTTTTAAAAGGTATTCCATTGACCACACAATCTTGTGTGCATTGTCGATCAGTTCTATTAAAAATATTGTACAGTATTATAAATAAGGTTGAAATTTAAATTTAAAAATATTTTAATGTACCTTATTGCCGGAGGATACATTCTCAAAGTCTCGTAAAATACTTGTTCTAAATATTGCATCTTTCCAAGTGCTTCGTAATCAATTTTTCCCTTATTTAAAATAAATAAATAAATAAAAACGAAACATTAAAGTTCATTGACAGTTGCAAACTTCGTTGTTTTCCAAAACTTCATCAATTTCTTTTAAAACTTTATCTTGACAATCCTGGTTTGTGGCTAGGCAATATGTTGCAAATGTGAGCGTTGAGCCAGTAGTTTCAAATCCGGCAAACAAAAACAAAACAGATTGGGCAACAATAGTATCATGTGTCAATATCACTAGTGATAAATTACTGATTTTAATGTACAGAAGATAGCTAAAATAATATTGTTTTAAAACTTTTTTTTGGTCCATCATCGTCCTTTGTAGAACCAATTTTTTGGTCATCAACGGCATCTAACATCAATTGCAAAAAATCATTTCTTTTCTATAAAGATAATTTAAAATTATTTGTATGACAAAAAAAAACAATTTTTCAATTAATGTAATAGCCTACCATTTGTGTTTTACGCCTACATTCAATAATATCTAAAACAACTTTTTTGAAAAATCTCATCGACTCGGGACTCATTACTTGAATTTTCAACCACTTTATGATTTTGCCTGGTAATACGACTAAAAAAGAAAATATTACAGTTAACCACAATCAGAAATTTTTTTTAAAAAAATATGTTAATAATTATTTAAATTGCTTTTTACATGCTAAAATAAGTTTAAAAATATTTTGTTGGGAAACTAAATTTTTGGCGTGTTGCACAAATTCTTGATCTTTCATGCGTTGGCTATTGAGCTCCATGCCAAAAGCGCAAGTCGCAATTACATCAGTTAAATATGCCATGTATTTACTGTAAAAAAAATAATAAATTTGTTAAACATTAATTTTATTAATTATTATTGGCTATCATAATTTGAGTTATTACTCTTTAATTTCTATACTCTCGTTTTTATCTGCTTTTTCCCCGAGAATGCTTATTAATTCATCACCACATTTGTTTATCAGAGGAATCATCTATAATTTATGTAAAAGAGCATCTCAAATCACTTTTTTATTCGTTATTGACGTTTATGGCTGTAAGAATTATACTGCACTTGTCTTAGTTTTCCACTGGTAAAGGAAGGTGTCAAGAGGTTACGAGTGTGACGCCATTCATCTCCAGTTAATTGGGTAATAAACCGGTTCATGATGGGGTCAATGGACTTCAAATCGAAACGCTTAGGTATTGTAAACAAAAATGCATTAGCAGTTTAATATGGCATTACAAAAAGTGTTTTTATTTGGCAAGTTGTCAATTCCTAGATTATCTATTATAATAATTAAACTTGAGATAATTATGTTATTTAAAATAATAGATTTCTATTAGAATATGGAATACTAATAAAAGAAACAATTGATTTATTGCTAAACTATTTTTGTTTACTATTTTACATTACATGTGTATAAATCTATGAATTTGACATTACTTGATAATAAAAACAACAACAATAATTGTTTATCAAAAATAAACAATCAATTATAAATTATCACCATATGATCAGTAAATGAGTTGAACTCTTTTACGCAGATTTCTTTTATCATATCGGGGTCGCTTGTTCGAACAGTTGGAACTCTCATGAAATAAAAGCTAACAAACTCAAAATTATTATAAAAATTGAAAGTAAAAATCATAAATATTAGTTTTTTAATACCCGTGAGTTTTTCCGTATAATTTAGCATTTTTTATGTCTTCATCAGGAACAAACTATAAAAATATAAAAACAATTATTATACAAAACTAAACTGTATGCTCAAATAAGTTAAATAATAAATTTAATTTTTATTAATATAATACTGTATATTATATGCAATGTTAAATATACTGTAATATTTTATGCGTCTACACTACTTAATAAGTTAAAATAAAACCAATTATTTTACGCTACAGTAATTACAGCGCTGTCAACAGAATTATTTTTTATTGACATATGGTAGGCCTACTAAACACTATTATTTTGCTTACGTTAAACATATCTCCACAGAGATTTCCTAAAAAGGGAATAGGTTTAGGTGTAGGTATACCCATAGCTTCTAAAGTACCGAAGTGCCATGTTACGTAACTGAAAATGTATTTTAAAAAAATTCGAATTATTTAGTACAAGTAATTGAAGTAAAACATCATTTTTTATAAAATAAATGTTCTGAATAATGAATTAATGCAATAGTTTATTTATTTAAATTAAACATAAAACCACGAATTTGTTTTTAAATTGAAATTAAATTAATAAAACCAATATTAAACCAATATAAGGGATTTAAATTTGAAAACTTTTTTAAAATTTATTCAGTGCCAAAATATTGCCTGATGGAGGTTTGCAGTGGAAATTGACTTACATGTACAGTGCAGTGAAGACTAATATGAGAATGGCAAGCCAGTTTGGAATTGTCAGAAGACCAAAAAAATCCATTTCTAAACTATATTAATTACATAATTATATTAAAATTTACATTATTATTTTTGGTAAATACATTATTATTTTTACTTTCATTAATATTATTTGTTATTCAATTAATAGTTTCTCATTTTCTGCCACTTTTATTGCATGATTTTGAGTTTTTATTGTCCTTGACTTTAAAACAATGTTTTTGACAAAAAGAATGTGTTTTCATTGAAAAAGTAATGTTACTTCAAATAGTAATAGGAACAGTGCAAATTTTTTTAGTTTTGAGCTCAAGTGATAAATTACGGTTTTAATAAATCATAATATTTTGCAACATTTTAAATTAATAAAAAAAAAAAATTTACTTACTTTTATGAAGTCTTTTCCCACCAAAGTAATTATAAATCTAATTCAATTTTTTAAAAAAATTTATATTGTATTATTTTGTATTTAATGTGAGGATGACAACAGCAAAAATTAATTTACCAATAATAGCACCGAAGTCGATGCATGTAGGCGTTAACCGAATATTGGGGTCGAGTAAATCCCACAAAGTTTAACTCGTAGTTTATTATTTATACTTTGGATGTTTATTTGCACAGACGAATTGTTCCATAGAGAAATGATGTTTGCGAGTCACAAACATGACTGATTGCATCACAAAACCAGTTAATTACATTTTATTCAATGTAATCATGGCAACGGCAGCATTGAATGATAGGTTACATCCTACATGGCATTGAAAAAGTTTAGCGAATCAGACAGATTTATTGCGTATAATTTGATATACAGTGATACTGTATTTAATTTGTTGTGAGCTGCAATATAAACTCCATTTAACATGATTATTAGCTTTACCATGCGATTGCGAAGATAGCGCAATTTTGACAATAAAATTGGATGTTTTACACTTGTTGGCAATAAATTTTTAATTGCATTACTACGAGTAGGCCTATCATTAATTTGTCTATTCCGGGTAAAAAATTTATTTTCTAAATTATCTTTTCACAATCAGTCCGGAAATTTGGAAACTAAATTAATTAATGAAAATTAAAAAAGCGTCTTGAAAAAACGTTTTTTTAAGGCCTACTCCAGAATAACTGCTATAGGCTATTAAAATTTGTAGGCCTACCCATTTTTATTATAAATTAATCAAACTAAAATCAAGAAAAATTTGAAAATTATAATATTATTATAACGGTACTTAACGTATATTAATAATACATGTACTACCGGTAGAATATATAAATTTTAATAAAAAATAGCCTAGGCCTACAAATATTTTCTTCCATTTATTCTAAGATTTAAAATGGAAATATTTATCTTCTATAAAATAAATAAAAAAAAATTTAAAAAAGAGCTTGCAAGGAGCAAAAATTTCTTTGAATGGTATGCTTAAATATCGATGTTTGTAACTTATCAAAATGAGCGGCCTTATTTGTCAGAGAAAAGTCGTTTTGAAAAAAAAAATGAATTGAAAGTTTAAAAAGAACGCTTGTTTTTTATTGTATAATTGCAAC
This sequence comes from Polydesmus angustus, assembly GCA_034698085.1. Lineage (NCBI taxonomy): Eukaryota > Metazoa > Arthropoda > Diplopoda > Polydesmida > Polydesmidae > Polydesmus > Polydesmus angustus. The sequence continues at coordinate 29,239 of JAQGAY010000052.1, forward strand.
CACTGTACAAACGTGTGGAGTGGCTTATCATTAATAGAGTGTGTATAGCACAAAAATTGTTTATGGGCCAATAAAATTCTTTAGAAGTAAAAATTTTAATTTATTATGATTGTAACAACCCTTTTTCTCAAATAAAGTATGATATTAAAAGGAAAAAGGTTAGTACCGGTATTAAATTTGAGAAAAGCCATTATGCTTACGTGGCTCCCTCATGTAGCGATTATTTGCACTACATAGTCGAAGCTACAATACACTGTAACCTCCCGGAAACGCCCCATGGTTTTGCAAATGGAGGTCGTCAATTTGTAGATGTGTTTGTTCTTCGTCGTCATTAAAACCAAGGAAGATGTCGACAATATTAGATGGTACTGGTAAGATATGTATAGTTATATTGTATATGTCTCGTAAATGGAAACTTAATATTAATTTGGCATGTTATTTACGTAAATATGAATGCAAAATCGATTTTGTTGAACTGGCTGCGTACCAACCAGCATATTGGTGGGAGAAACTCATTGTTTTCACGTCGTTATTTTGGAATTCATAAAAATCGATTTATTGATTTTCATTTTTTTTAAAAATGTCGTTTATGATTGTCTTTTTTAAGTTTATGGTAATGCTACTCGATAAATTTGAATTTAAAAAATATAATATTTTTTTGGAGAGGTGGTTCGCATGTTACTGACTATTCAAGCTTTGGTTCATGTTGTTTAAATGTTGTACAATTTATGCTTGCTAGTTCAAAAAATTGAATGTAATGCTTAATATTAATACAGTAATGGCAATAAAAATTGTTTGCATTATCAGGTTTAGCAGAATTGGCTCATCGGGAGTATCAAGCTGGCGATTATGACAACGCTGAGCGCCATTGCATGCAACTTTGGCGTCAGGAACCCAATAATACGGGAGTATTATTGTTGCTAAGTTCCATCCACTTCCAATGCCGTAAACTTGATAGGTGAGTAATTAAATAGATTTAATGTTTCTTAAAAATATTTTTTTATAAAATTAAATTTAATCCTCGTTTAACAGGTCGGCACATTTCAGCACCTTAGCAATTAAACAGAATCCAATGCTCGCGGAAGCATATTCCAATTTAGGAAACGTTTTTAAAGAACGAGGGCAGTTATCGGAAGCATTAGAGAATTATCGTCACGCAGTTCGTCTCAAGCCTGATTTCATTGACGGCTATATAAATTTAGCAGCGGCCTTGGTTGCAGCTGGAGATATGGAACAAGCCGTTCAAGCCTACGTTTCCGCTTTGCAATATAATCCAGTACGTTATAATATTATGTCACGTTTTAAAATTCTGAATGAATTGCAAATTTTTTTTTTTAAATATTTTATCAGGATTTATATTGCGTCCGGAGTGATCTCGGTAACTTATTAAAAGCTCTTGGTCGTCTTGATGAGGCTAAGGTAATTTTAAAAAACTCTGACGTTTAATTCAAGTTGTGAATTTTTATAGCTAATAAACAGCTGTAATGAGTATTTACTTTTTTAAAAAAAGTGGCTCGAGTATAATCTGAGAGATATTTGATCGTGGTTCTGAAATTCGCGTGCTGTCTGAAAATGCATTTGGTATAGCTGTGTTTGTATTTGTATGATCTCGAAGCTTAAAAGTACTTTATTTTTCAGAATCTAGTTTTTTTAGTTATTTTTTTAATACTGTGTGCAGGTGAAGAATGCGAACGAGTGTGAATGTGAAAGAACGTGTGGCTTTGTGTTTTTATTTCAACGCGCGTTTCTAGCTTTTTTAGGTATATTTTTTCTTAGAAAACACACTAGAAATTGACCTTTGCTATTACTGGTTAATTTCAAGCGCTTATTTTATAATTTATATTGGTTTTGGCGCGAATCCGCGATTTGAGCTCTATTTCAGACAGCACGCGTTTATTTATTACCGCGTTAAACTTAGTAAATCGTTTTGAAAAATAATGTAATAGTTTGATAATATTTGTTGGTATTTAATGATTACTTACAAGAAATATTTTAAAAAAGTCTTCTATTTATTGAAGGTAACAAGCTAATGTCTCCCCGAAATATGCTCGTAGCATTTGCATGCGCGCTTTTACTTAATAATTTAAAACTCGTTCATATTTGACAGCTCAGCCGGCCATTACATGATGACGGGAAAGCTCGGAACAAATAACTGATATTTTAATCCTTCCTTTTCAGTCTTTATGAACGAAGCTCAACTGAAAACTTTTTTATTCTCGCGCTTGCGTTGCGCTTGATAATTGTTATCTCAGTCTTTCATTTTAGCGTGTGCACAGTCGAGTGTTCACACTATTCTCATGATTTTCTTCATTTCTCTTCCCAATTTTATTTCTCTATCAGCCGCGGGTCTTTGGTAAGTGTGTGCCATACCACTCACAGCATCCGGTTGGTTCCCAGGGCTGATGGATCACGAACATCTTTCTACAATTCGTCAGTGTCTGATGATTCTCCTCTGCGAAGGAATATTCGCCCACTTCTGTGGTAGACGACCATCCACTTCTTAATGTTCCGGTATGGTAGCATTTGCAGCAGCGAGGGCACACTCTTAACCGGCTACCTGTCTAGCTGGTTGGTTGGGTGGGTTATCAACTTCAACTCACTTGATTTGCGCATTGCATAATATCAAACTCTTGGCAGTTTTTTGTTTGCTAGTTTTGCGGAAATATACTACTTTGTGAAAGGGATGTATTCAAATTTCTAAATGCGGTTTTTCTTTTTCCTATATAAATGTTTAAATATTACAATTTTAAACTAGTCTTAAGAGAAAACGTAATGATAATTTGTCGTAATTGAGGTTTACGTATATCCCATTCTCATTTGTGCGAACGGCGACTAAATAAAACGCGTTAAATGTATAGTTTTAAGCTTCCAGTGTGCATTGAGCAATTAGATTGCAAGTTGAGATTACTTAAGCTAAGCTACTGCTAGTTAGATATGATTAGCGAGTTAATGGCGAACTTTTAATGACACTGGCTAGCTGAATTTGTGCAAATCATTAATTAACATTTTATTCATTGGAATTTTTTCTTTAATTTGTGTTTTGGCATTCACTTTGGAAATCGACTTCAACGAAACAAATAAAGGCCTGTTATTTGAAAGCTATCGAAACAAGACCGGATTTTGCCGTAGCCTGGAGTAATCTTGGATGTGTTTTTAACGCCCAGGGAGAAATTTGGTTGGCTATACACCATTTTGAAAAGGTATTTTCATTTGACATTAATCCTCATTCACAATGCTAATTTTGTAAATTTTACGCTTTAGGCCGTAACGTTGGACCCTAACTTTTTGGATGCATACATTAACTTGGGAAATGTTTTGAAGGAGGCACGTATCTTCGATAGGTGAGTCCATCCTTAAATAAACTTATCTACCGGTAATAAGAAAAAAAATTTAATCTGTTAGATACTGTAATTGCAATAGATAGGTGCATTCAGAAAGTGATTAATATTAAAGGGACATAACTATGGTGTTCATTTCAATTTTCATAATCACAGATTCAGCTGCACAGATTATTGAAGATTTGATTCTATACTTAGTTATTTAGCTTTTCTAAGATTAATAATTAAGTTGGCAAAAATTAGCTTTTGTATTTTTGTTCGAGATACATAACTTTTGATATTTTATTGATATAGCAATTAGTTGTGTGTGTGGTTAGTATTGAAGTGAATGATTAAATAGGCCGTATTAATTAATAATTTTTATTCAAACATTTTCACTTTTGGAGGTTTTCCATCTTAAATTAATTTATGCACTAGTATGTTGGCATTTTATTTCGCTGGCAGTGTTTTTGTGTGTTAAAAGAATTATTTTGTGTTTTTATACGCAAGATTTTTAAAGTTAACTTAACAAAAGATTGAAGATTATTTAGTTGCGGTAATACGCTATGCAGCATAACATTATTTAAGCAAGGAAGCTTGATTTTTGGAATGCATCCATCTTTCCTGCAATTGGGAAGGGGAACTGAGCCATTGAATTGTACGGGGGATAAGGGAATGCTTCAGATGTTGTAAGCGCTCTTTTTTCACTTAAGCGTTTTGGCCTATCGATTGCTTTACTTTGAACTTAACTCTTCGGCTTTGGCAAACGGCAACTGTAGCGTTAAAGTAATGGATCGTCACCAGTGCAATCCGTGCGCGTACAATAGTTTCTTGCATCTTTTTTTTATATAAATGTCATTGATTGCACCGGCATGAACGATTAATGTGGCGACAGAATGGACGAAGGAGAATATATAAAAAGCAATTGTCTATCTCTTCGAGGTGAGAGAATGCATTATAACTGGATCCGTGACCACATGGGTTTTGCGTTTTCTACTCAACAAACATTCTGGTTAAACATTCGGCTTTATTGTAGCTGATGATAACGGCCTTTTCCGTAGAAATGTGTTCAATAAGTAAAAAGAAATTAACAAGTGCAAATTGTGCCTCATTCTTCATCAAAGCTGCTATCGAATTGTTTACTTTTCCTTTCTAATCCATGGATGGAGTCAGAGGTGTATCTTGAACCCGTTTTCCTTTTAAGACGACGGGTACTCGAGGCACTTTTACCCGCGCCTGCTTTAATCTATGGATTACACCTGTGTTATTGTTTACACTTACTGCCACCCTCACACCATTCGACAACCGAGAATTCAACGCGCTCGGCGGGGCTGTTGGACATGGTTAAAGAGGCGAGTTGTTTGCTTACTATCAAATAACGTTTCTAAACGTTATTATGGCCAATGAAATGTTGGATTACAAATTAGCTTTTTATTCTAATTTAATGTTTGATGACTTTTTGAGGAGCTTTTGGTTGTCACAGCAACGTCTGTCTTGTTTTAAATAAATGATATAAAGTTCATTCTTTCTATCAGCTGGTTCCATGGCTACCAGATCGATATTGTGATGGAGCGCTCGATCGTTTCAAGAGTAATAAAAAAAAAGCGCTGAGTGCGTAAAAAGACGTTTGAAAGTGAGAGATTGTATATTTTCTCTGTGGATTACTTGAACTACATTAGGGATTAAGTCTGCCGACATAATTATTATAATAGTATAATGGTGTAAAGCAATTAACCATTGCGGTAAAAAATCAATATACATGCACAGTAAATTTTAATTATGGAGTATTGGCAAGTTTTAGAAGAGTTTTGTAACTACATTAGTTTTTTGAAAAAAAATATTAGTTTTTGATTCCTTTTAAAATTTAGAGCATACTTCCGTTGCTGTTTTGTTGGCAACTCGTGTCAAAATTAACAGAAACGTTGATAGATGATCTTCTTTTCAAGTTAGTTTTCTTTAAAGTTTGTTAGTTTTATGAGTTTTTTTCCTGGTATGGATAGTATACAGGATATAGATATTTTCGTTTATATTCTCGCATATCGCACTTGTATTTTAGTAGTGGGTCGAGGGAGATTTTGGCAGAAAGCACAGCTGGTTGCGTAGCTCTATCTTGATAATTATGCAGAGCGAGATGACGCACAGAATTTTATATTTTAAGACACATTTAGGATTAATTTCGGTTATTTTTTTCTCGAAATGTTGAAAAGTTTACTATTAATACGTTTTATTATTTTTTATAGTTTTCCATTACATGTACAGTACAGTACTAGAGTTGTACATGTATAGGCATTTAGCCAACTTAGTAATGTCTTAGTAATATATATTTTGAGCCTTTGCGCGAAACTGATTTTTTCAAGTATTTTAATGCAATGCTTATTTAAGTGTTTACAGTATTTTGAAGTTTGTGAAATAGTACTGTATTTTAAGGATAATGTTACTAATTTTCTTCGAAATTTAGTGATGTGTGAAATTAGGTTAACGCTTAAATTTATGTGGTTTTTCTAATTCTCATTACAGAGCTGTCGCTGCTTATCTTCGGGCATTGAGCCTAAGCCCTAATCACGCTGTTGTTCATGGCAACCTAGCATGTGTATACTATGAGCAGGGGTAATATATTTATTTTTTTATTATAGTTTTACTTAGAACATTAATTATGTTATTATTATTAGATTAATTGACTTGGCCATCGACACATATCGAAGAGCCATCGAGCTTCAACCTAACTTTCCCGATGCTTATTGTAATTTGGCCAACGCTTTGAAGGAGAAAGGGCAAGTCTCCGAGGCGGAGGATTGCTATAATACAGCTCTTCGGTTAAGTCCAACTCATGCCGATTCACTTAATAATTTGGCTAATATCAAAAGAGAACAAGGATTAACAGAAGAAGCTACAAGATTATATCTTAAAGCACTGGATGTTTTCCCAGATTTCGCAGCTGCTCACTCAAATTTAGCCAGTGTTCTGCAACAACAAGGAAAACTAAATGAAGCTCTCATGCACTATAAGGAAGCGATTAGGTACTTGATAAACTAAATATTTGTTGCATTATTTGCTGACATAAACATTGTTTATTTGTTTTAGAATTCAGCCGTCTTTCGCTGATGCTTACTCGAACATGGGAAACACATTGAAAGAGATGCAAGATATTCAAGGAGCTCTTCAATGTTATACTCGAGCAATTCAGATCAATCCAGCCTTTGCTGATGCTCATTCTAATTTAGCTTCAATTCACAAGGATTCTGGTAATATTCCAGAAGCAATTGCTTCCTACAAAACGGCGTTAAAGTTGAAACCAGATTTTCCTGATGCTTTCTGCAATTTAGCTCATTGTTTACAGGTATAAGTTATGGAAATCTTAATTTTATTTTTTTACTAATTATTAATTTTATTTAGATTGTTTGCGATTGGTCTGACTATGAAGCACGAATGAAACGTTTAGTGGCGATTGTTGCTGATCAGCTGTCAAAAAATAGATTGCCTTCTGTTCATCCTCATCACAGCATGCTTTATCCACTTTCTCACGAGTTTAGGAAAACTATTGCTACTAAGCATGCTAACTTGTGTCTTGAGAAAGTAAGTTATATAATTTAAAGAATAGTAAATTTGACAATGAATTTTCAATTGTTGTAGATTCATGTTCTTCATAAACCGTTGTATAAGCATTTAAAGGATTTAAATGGGCGACTTAAAATCGGTTATGTGAGCTCAGATTTCGGAAATCACCCAACTTCACATCTTATGCAAAGTATCCCTGGAATGCATAATCGTGGCATTGTAGAGGTAAGCTTACTCTTAACTAAATTAATTCTGGTACGAAAGTTATAGTAAATTTTCGTAGGTGTTTTGTTATTCATTGAGTCCGGATGATGGCACAAACTTTCGTTCAACAATTGCTAACGAATCAGAACATTTTGTAGATTTATCTCAGGTAAATTTAATGAATTATTTGATTATTAGTTATAATACAAATAAAATTTTGAAATGTTTAGTACCCGTGTAATGGCAAAGCGGCTGATCGAATTTATGCTGATAACATAAGCATATTGATTAACATGAACGGTTATACAAAAGGAGCTAGAAACGAAATTTTTGCATTACGACCTGCGCCTATTCAGGTTAAATAACTTTTAAGATGTAGTTAAATTCTTCCAAAACTAATATTTTGATTTTAGGTAATGTGGTTGGGATATCCAGGGACCAGTGGAGCTCCATTTATGGACTACATAATAACTGATCATGTGACATCTCCTCTTGAATTGGCTCATCAGTATTCAGAAAAGCTAGTTTACATGCCAGACACGTTTTTTATTGGGGACCACAGGCGAATGTTTCCTCATCTGACGGAAAGGCTTGTGATATCTGAAAAAGAAAATTTAGGCAAGAAAACGTCAGTGCCAGATAATCATGCTATTGTCAATGCTGCTGATTTATCGCCTATTATTGAAAAAGTCGAAGTTAAAGTATATAACTTTTCTTTCGTTCTATCTCGTATTTTTAATTTACCATGTTCTTTTATTAATTTTTTAAAGCAAATTCGAGAAATTGTGAATCGAGCTGGAATTGGTAGTAATAAATCTGTTGAAGTGGCGACCAGTGTCATCGAATTACCAACAACCACACCTATTCAAAACATGATACTTACCGGTCAAATTCAAACTTCTGTTAACGGTATCGTTATTCAAAATGGCTTGACGACAACACAGGTATTTAATAATAATAATAAAAAGAAATTTTTGTAATATATCTCGTAAATTTTTTAAAAGACTAATAATAAAGCGGCAACTGGTGAAGAGGTTCCACAGAGTATCATAGTTACGACAAGGCAACAGTATGGCTTGCCGGAAGATGCCGTTATTTACTGTAACTTTAATCAATTATACAAAATTGACCCAGCAACACTACAAATGTGGATTAATGTAATATTTTAGTTATTATTCGATAGTAATTTACTTAAATTAAATTTAAATTTTTTTATTAAAGATTTTAAATAGGGTTCCCAAAAGTTGCCTTTGGTTACTAAGATTTCCTGCTGTTGGTGAATCAAATGTATTAACAACAGCCATTCAGCTGGGTTTGGCTAGCAATGCCATTATCTTCTCTAATGTTGCACCTAAGGAAGAGCACGTGAGGAGAGGGCAACTTGCTGATATCTGTCTTGATACACCCTTATGCAACGGACATACTACTGGTATGGACGTTTTGTGGGCTGGTACTCCGATGGTGACACTAGTTGGGGAGACTTTGGCCTCTAGAGTGGCTGCTTCTCAACTCACTACTTTGGGATGTCCGGAACTAATCGCTCACGATAGAACCGAATACGAGGAGATCGCTGTTAAACTTGGAACAGATCGCGAATTGTGAGTTGGCAGTAATATTGGCTAAAGTGAAGTGTGATATTAATTGTAAAATATTTCAGCTTAAAAGCAATACGAGCAAAAGTTTGGAATGCTCGAACAGAGAGCCCTTTATTTAATTGCAAAAAATATACTACAGATTTGGAAGGTCTTTATCACAAGATGTGGAAAAGATACGCCGACGGTAAAAAAACGGATAATATTTTAGATTAAAGTCAATTAACTTTCTTCTGACATATTTCTTCGATTTTGGCTTTTTTTATTAAGTAATTAAATCTACTTTATATACAACAAATATTTTAAATTAAGAGACGCGTAATTGTTTTGAAATAATGGAGCACGATTATTCGTTTTTGTCAATCTACTTTCCATCTTAGTAGAGAACGTAAATTTTTTATAAATTTGATGACATAAATTAAGACTGCCTGGTTAATAATCAGTTAAATTGTATATAAAATAAACGGTAATGTTATGGTGACGCGCTGTTTATTGATAAAAGCATGGAGTTTTATGGCTAGTCGGTTTTTAAAGGTATTTTGACGGATAAATGAACTATTATCATATTATGAGTTACAAAGACCAAATTTTTAGGCGGATCAATATATAATAGTAATTCATAGTGTATTGTGCGAGTATTGAATTCTTAATTGCCAGTTATTTAATTGATATGTGAATTATTTGACATTAAATGTTCGTTGAACTTCTACACTATAATATTTATTTTTTGAAATTTCGCGCGTCTTGGCTTACTTTTTCGATTTTCCACCAGATGGCAAACCGTCGGCGAGCGAATCCCTACCGTAGCGGCAGGTTTTCCGAGAAGGTTCATTTTAAACTGTTCGTTGGTGAAGGGAAGGTTTGAAAAGGCTCCTCAGCTAAAGTTTATTAATAAACTGACATTTTGTTCCGAAAAGTTTGGGTGTGTTGTGTTTTGTTCAGTTTGGAGTTTACATCGCAATTTGTGAAAATACTTTGGAATCTTCTTTAAAGGTAAATATTATTTAGCATTTGGGTCAAATATTTAATTTTTATTATTTATAAGCTGTACGAAACCTTAGTTTATACGTTTTTGGCATTATTTTTGGGCTGGGTCACAAATTGACATTTTTCTTTCTCTCTTTGGTTCTTCGTAAATATGGATTCTGTTTTTATGAATTTTATTTTTTTTTTATTTATTGCATCTTTTAACATAATATTGACAGTATTGGTACATGCTTAAAAATATCGACAAAAAAATTATTATACCGGCACATTCGTGTCACCGAATAAAAAATCTTAATTTTGTTATGAAAAACATTTTAATTAATTTGTCATAAACTTCGGTTTTTATATGACGTAAACTTTTTTTTAGTCGTGCAGATTAATTAAAAAGCAAAAAAAAAAAAAATTAAGCAAAATAGTCTTTCTTGGCTAGATGAGTCATCTCTTCAAATACGTTACAGTATAGTACACTGTATGTTCGCGTAATAAAAGCCGTGTAGGCTATGCATGTCCGTGGGTATACACAGTTGTTTCGTTTTCAAATTAACCAGCTGTCACTCGCATTAATTCGATCTCACGCTTATTCCGATTAATTAATATAGAGAAAATAATAAACGCCTTTATATAAAAATAAATTTTAGGAAATATTTAAGAAACATTTCCACGCTGAAAAATTAATTATCGCGTAATAGCAGGCAAATATTCCACAAAAAAATTAATTTAAATAAATAATCATTTAATTGGTTGAATCATTTAAAGTAAAGATAAATATAAGCACCTTAAAGTTTTGTCAAAATTTACGATATAAATTTTTTTTATTAGCTTTATACTCGAATAGTAATTTAAAAATATCAGAAAAAAATACCGGTATAATTAAAAAAAATAATAAATGATTAAAAGTATCATAAAATGTAATATTCTTCTGTCAATTTTAATTGCAGTTCATGTTAAAAGCAAGTAATAATAAAAAAAATTGCGAGAAAAAAAATCGAGTTATTAGATTTTTATTTATTGTTTTGGGCTAATGGGGTTGACAACTTGGTCAGAATCTTGTTTATCCAGACAACGCCTACGATGTCATTTTTGTGTTTGAGTCTATGTGATAAGTGGTGCAAATGACGATGATAATCCTAGATTCGCCAATTATTATAAAAATAAAGTGTTGGATGATTTTATCGTTCGACATCGTGGGTGACCAACAAGTTTTATTGCGATTTGCGAATTATAAAATCGATAATAATTATTATTATCAACAATTTGAAAACTCGACTTTGCGTTTAGGAAAACACGAAACAGAAGTTGAATAAAATTATTCTCATCGCGAATAACTTTTGTTTATACGAGCGTTTGAAGTTGAACGGAGTATTCTTCTTCAAACATTCATCTGTTGCATAATTCTTTCCACAAAAAAAAAATATAGATAAATAAATTAAAGTTGAAATAAATGCAGGCGTCGTATGTAAAGAGTGGATGAGACAATTTTTGTGCCGATAAGAGTTGCGGCTTATATCCGGTCTATTTTTTTTTTTTCCTCGTTTATTTTCTCAAGCTGACTTATTCCTCAGGTTTTTATCGTACTTTGAGCTCGTCGAAGTGATATAATCGCTTTTCTTTAGAAAAAGATTTTGTTCGCAGTTTTGGTGACATTTTTTTTTGATGTTTTCTTTTTACAAAAATGAGAGGCTTAATACGGGTACCCTGGTTTCAAGTCTGAGAGAGTGAAATTTACGTCTTTTAAAGATGACATCGTTTTGAAAAGGGGCAGGTGTGCCCATTTCTTGGATCATTTTTTTTTTCTTTTTTCGTTTACCATAAATACATTTTTTTAAAAGGAGGAATATGGGCCACACTTTTCAAGTAACTTATAAAAGCAATACACTTTTCGCTCATAACTGTCTGTCACTTAGCGCTCTTTAATAGCTATTAAACAATTATCCTTTTATTTTTTCATATAAATATACTGTATATATAATTTGAGGCCACGTTTCAAACTTGTTGCTTTACGTTTTCTACTCTTTTCTCGTAATAATAAACGGTTGAGAACAATGATCACGATGTGTACGACGCCTGCGTATAGTGTGTTACTGTACAAGAAAATTCCGCCGTTGCTTTCTTTTTTTTCAAATTATACAGTCTTGAAGACTTCCTGAGTAATGAGGCGCAAATGTCGTCACTATGCTATTTCAGGAAAATACAAATGCAAAGACTGAAAACGAAAAAAAAAAAAGGACAAATAAATTTACCCTATTTTTCTTTGCACTAAAATGTCGAGAAACTTGGAACAGGCCTTCCGAGTACAGTAACAGTTATCGCACGCTGACTCATTTTTACAAATCAAAAATTTGAAAACAATACAGTATTATTGATGACATTTACTGATAATTAGGTCTCTTTAATGGAATTGTCGGCTAGTAGTAATAAAAAGTTTTGATGAAATGATCGAGTTTTGTTTTCTGACTAGAATTTCATAATTGTTAAATCGACAAGGTGAGCAAACTTAGGCTTACAGTTCATTTCTATATTAAAAAAATAAGGTTGCACTCCCCGAAAAAGTATCAAAAAAATATACAGTAATTAAAATATTCTTAGGAAAGAATTTTTTTTTACTGCGCATAAAAGATGGTTAGGCCCATACGCATTAATTGAATGTAATGTAATCTTGAATTATTATTTTTTATTTTTATTTTTAGAAAGTTGAATATTATAGTAGAGATTTTGCGGTTAAGTTTTTTTTTTAAATCATTCTTATGCTAAAATCCATTTTTTACGTCTCCCTCGTTTGGAATTTATTTAATCTGAAAAAAAATTGTAAATTCCAAACTTCAACAACATAAGTAGTGGACTTTAGCATAAGAACGAGGAAAAAAGCTTAACCGCAAATTCTCTAATATCATAATAATATGGTACATATTTAAAATTGTATTTTTTTATATTTTTCTTGAACTTTTTAATTAATTTATAATAAGCTTAGATAACAAAAAATATAATTACTTGCTATACATTTTTTTGTGGTTAAACCAGAAAGTTCTGAGAACGTAAGACATTTGATTTATAGAATAAATAAACTATTGCTGAAAATTAGACAGTGAGAACGCGTAAATTTCTTATTAAGGATTACACATTTTTTTAAAGGGCAGACTTTTCCGAGTTCAAATTCTGGAGCAAAGTTGAACGAATGAAAATGACTGATATTATTTAGTGTTTCTTTCATTTTCTCAAGTGTTTGTTTATGTCGCAACTTAACCGCGCAATGTTTTTATTGTCTTTCGATTATTATCATATAACAATATTTTGCGTTTATATACATTATGTCTTCATCGGATCGATGAGTAGTTCAGTAACGTCGCGCGTGCGATTTTTATCGATCGATGACACTGAATCACATTGGCTTATCAATTAATGTCAGAACTTTATTCGGTTGAAGCTACAAGTGTTATAGGTATAAAATAAAAGCTACTTCAATCGACTAGTCTCATAATCGCTACTTTTACTGTAACAGACAGACAATTTTGTTTGATTATAAAATTTGGTGTGGCATTGTCTATAAGAATAATTGTTGTGTCGGAGTTTTATATCTACTGATTGAATTTGTTCCGAGTGGATTTAAAAGGTGAGAAAATTTATTACGTTTTGGTTGTGTTTTTTTTTTGGCACTCGCTCGTCGAATTCGACGACGACGACAACGCATATCGCATGCGCTTTATTTGTTTAGTTGTGTTTAACAAATGTCAATATGCTATGGGAATACAAGATATTTTTCATCGGTGATAAAATAATTTTGTTCATGATTTGCCGATTTTATGTCATAATATTTTTTATACTTTTACCAAGATATTTTTTTTTTCTTTTTTTTTTTGACATTTCAAGATTTAAATACTAAAAATAGTACATTAAGTGTTTAGAAAAGCAATTTAATTTAGAGTACGGTAATAGTATTTTTGTAAAATTTATAATCCTAAATATGCATTGAGAATTATTTTCATAGAATTTCAGCGGTTTTTTTTTTAAAGAAAAGATTTGCGAAAAGTTTATTTTTAAAAAAAAAAACTTTTCTTTCATTTTATTGTTCATTTTAACAAAAATACAACTTACCGTATTATTAACAGATTAAAGCTTTTATTTTATCAATAAAATAGTTTTTGAAAGTGAGTTATAAATTAATATTTTTTGAAAATAATTGTTTGGCGCGTTATTTTGTAATTATTAAGATGTTTTGTATTCTTGGAGGTTTTTATTTATTTTTTCGGTTTTTTATTTAGATTTAAATTTCGTTTTATTGTGTTATTTTTATTTGCAAATGTCTGGAAATGTTTTGCCGTCTAGGTTTCTATTTTATACGTAAATAAATAAAAAAAAAAGTCTAGAAACCTGCTTAAAAAAGTTCTAATTCTGGTTTAACTAGGCGCTATAGCTATCTCTAGATAAAATATTAGGAGAGTTCAACAATAAATAGTAGAGAGATGTAGTGGGAGGTTAGATAAAAAAAAACCAATTTTTTTTATTAAATAAAATTCTTTAAAAAAATAATAATAAAAAAATGGCACGCATGACTAGTTCGGCCCACCCATCCGCATTGGCCAACACCGACAGGCACTTCCGGATAGAAAATTGATGAAACTACTTTCATGAGAAGGTACATGAAATTGACTGTAATCGATTGCACGTATTCCGTAGATTTGATAGATTCATTTTTCTTCTACGTTGCGGTTGTTTTCGCCAATTATTTTTTCTTCTCCAAAAGTACGTGTTAGAAAGAGGCCGGGTAAGATCTATGAACCAATCTAGCGTTATCAACACCGAGAGTCGGATACTCGGACATTTCCTTCGAGTTTTCAGGCAATTTGATCGGATATTTAATTCTTTAAAATATCGATTTTTACAATATTATTTTTCAAGTTATTTTTTAAACTTGGCCAATTATAACTATTATAAGAACAGTTACTGCAATACTGAAAGCCATTTTTTAATAGTTTTTTTTTTCCGAGAATTTTGTTTTAATTAAGAGCATTCATGTTACTTTTAAGTACTGTACAGTAAATATGAAATTTCTATATTAATGAGAGTATACTGTATAAAATTAATGTTTTAAAAACTCTCGAATATAATATTACGCCTGCTATTTACAAGTAAAATGTTCCTAAATTTAAGGATGAAACTAGAAACAGCGCAGAATAGTAACATCTCCTTGAAGCTTATTTCTCTAAAATATTTTTTCCCGTATTTTTCATTCAAAATTTGAATTAGATCAGGGACATAATAATAATCGCGTACTCAAACACCGAAAACTCGAGTATAGAAATTTGAAAATATCACAATCAATAAACATCAGTAAAATATTGATTAATATATTATTTTTAAAAAATCCTCGAGCACCCGAATAAATATTCGGATACTCGTGTTATAAATGCAAAGGTAATAATTTGGGAACTCTAAAACCAATCATTCGAAAAATGTTGACTTTTCATAATCTATTATCAACGATGCGAAACGAACCAATATTTTTTTTTTCTTTCTCGCGCTTTAGTTTTTATCTGCTTGAGAAACTTAAAAGGAACTTTTTTTATTTTTTATTACATTGTACTTTTATATCGATCTCCCGCGCGTTCATTTATTTTCTCGTCATTTACAATTGACTATAATCTGATGGTCTACATAATTTGCGGATTTATAACTTTATTCTTCTTTCATGTATTTTTTTTTTAAACAAAAAATTTTTACTTTCCAAAGTTTATTCAACTTGCACTATTTTTAACTAACTTTACAATTCAAATTAATTTTTTTAAAATAGATTCTTTATTTTGGTCATCTATTTTCCTTTTTGAATGAGGAGGAGATTTTAATTTATTTCAACTGTTATTGATTTATAATACGTGACGTTTGAATATTATTGTAGTTGCATGGGCATTTTATTAGCGTCGAATGTTTATATAACAGACCTTGAAGAAAATAAAATAAAAAAACAGCTTTTTGCGTGACATTGGTAACGTAAAATGTCATCCAGGCATTTTTCATTGGAGGTTTTTACGATGATGCATAGACTATTCATATGGAAAAACATGAGTGTGTTTAGGTTATCCACCCTCGGTTCCCTTCAACTCGTCGTCGGAAGATTTTTGCTGCGGGGAAAGCGAAAAAGACGACTGGCTGGCTGTTTTCGTTTACTTAAATATATTGGAGAAGATGAATTAAATGATGATGATGAGAGAAGGGTTTTCTTTGGGGTAGTAAAGTGAGTGGGTGCATGGTTAGGAGCAAAAGAGCAGGAGAAAGAAATTGTTGTATAAATAAATTTCGGCGCAATTTAAGCTTTTTCATTCACTTTTTACGCTGATAATAGTATCAAGTTTTTGAGTGTTTTTTTTTTTTTTTGCAAATTTCTTTCATAGAGATTTTTCGTTAAAATGTCGAGTTTTAGGTAAGCTTAAATCTGCGCCTATAAAACTTGTTAATGGAAAGGGCGAAAAAAAGGTGGCGATGATGTCATTTTGAGGAATGCATGACATCATCCACGCTAAATGCTACAAAAAATTTTTTTTTTCTTTCTCTTTAATTCAAGTTTGCTTTCGAGTAAATTTTTTTTTTTTTTTGGTCAAGTAATATTCGATATTTTGTTACTGTCGAACCAAATATGGTCGAGCGTAAACAACCGAGTTGAAGCGAGATTTTTTTTTTTTTTTTTTGAATTGTTGTACATGTAGTTGCAATTGAAATAGAACTAGAGGTTATAGGCCCGAATTGTTCTGGTTTTATTCGAGTGTACGTTTGACCTCTCTACTTTTCAACCGATTCATTAGTATTCGAACCGGACCGACTCAAGTTTGGTTGATGTTAACAAACGATGCCGTCACTACGAATGAACCGTTGTAGTTGTTATTATGGCTTCTAACAAAAACTTGAGATGGTTGAAGGAAGGAGCTTGTATTTTTTTTTAAAACATCATGCTAAAGATAACATTTTATAGTGTTGCGCGTAAATTTTTGAATTATTTTTTGGAACACACGGTAATTTTTTTTTTAATAAATAAAATTAAAATGAATGTGTAAGCAGTTAGAGAGTGCTTACCCGCGTGTACTTAAATCTTCAGAAAGGCCGCTGCCTGCCTTGACGAATGAGCTTTTTTTTTTCCCCGCCAACAAATCTACAGGTAGAATTTAAACGAGGTCAACGCAAAGTTGAATATTAATAATAATTTTAGGCTTTGACTACAGCAGTTGACAAAAATTTTATTAAATGACGGATACTGTATATATTTTTTTGTTTGGCCTTCTTAATTTAGGCGGAATTTTTTTCTAAGAAGTGATAGACGAAACTGCATGCTCGGGTCCACCTTTCATGTTATTGACGAATGAAACCGGTTTTTCAATTTGCATTTAATAATTTGTTAATTCAGGAATTTTTTTCATAAGAAGAGATTGAATTGCAAAATGTTATAATATTTTGAGTATGAGAAAGGAAGTAATAACCAGGGAGCATTGTTTTTAATATTTTTTTTTATGTGCGCGTGTGCATTGATGGCGGATACTCCTTTATAATATTTTTTTTGACAATGTATCTCTTTGTAGTTTTGAAGGATGTTGTTCATGTAAAATTTTCGATGGAGGTTAAATTTATGAACTTTGAGTTCCAAATTGATTGCCCATATTTAAAGAAAATTTGAAGTCTAACTTGGGTGAATTTCGATATTTATTTTTTTTGGTTTATTAAATAAAATAAAATGGTGCTACTTTTAAATAATATTGTCGTTCTTAGACGGGAAAATAACATCCTTTTAAGTTTATTTTGCGCAGCCGATGACGGAAAAAACAGGTGTTGCGTTAGTTCATTTTACCATCTGGAGTTTTCTCTTTTCCACGTTATTTTCCTTCCACCCGAATGGTCGTTGTCCCAATGAATAATATTGTTCGCAGCTTTTGTAGGCTCGCATGTTATTTGATATGCCACGACCATATTATTGATGGAAAATGTGCGCAAGTTTTTCTTAAAATCGGTCATTTCTCTGCTTTAATGAGAGGTTAAAATTTTGTTAGTTCGCTTGAAATTCATTTTTAAGTGTTCTAATTAATGAGAATTTCCAAGCATAAAGTTTGTAGTTCACGCTTTTTAGTCACGAGAATTGTACAGTGTCAATTAAGCATTTCCTTAGACGTAATTTCAACAATGTTAAGTTCGTCAAAATGAGCGCTAATTATTAGTTCATATCCCGTTTCCTGATTTCAGAGAATATTTGACACATTGTAGTTTGCCCGGGTCACTTGCAGCGTTCTACGATCGTACAAATGAAAATAAAAGAATACGAGATTGTTTATTAAATTCTTTACGGCTATTAAATGATAGCGCATAATAATATTTTATTTAAGTCGGGGAATAAAAACATTTAAGGTCGGGTTCAAAAGCAATTTTTTTTTGTTGTTAACAATGTACCGAAACAAATTTTGCTCGCGTGATGTTCAAACCAAGAATAATTTACACTTTAATAAGAATAGTTTCCGAAATTTGTAGTGTCTTTTTTTTGTTGCTATTATTTATAAAACACTTGTTCTATTGCATCACCGAGACTGTTAGTTGCATATTTCTTTGTTGTTGTTGCTGCATTTTTTAAAAAAAAATAAATTTTATCATATGAACTGAAAAACGTTTTACATAAATGACAAAAATACTATTAGGTAAACGTTTCTGAAATAAGTTAAGAAAAAATGGGCGTGGTCTGTCGATAAATTAAAATTAAAGTTTGTAAATTGGCGTGTATAAATTTCGACACACGAAAAATATGCTCACCTTTATTTGATCGAACGAACAATCACTTCCTCGAATATTTATATCGGTCAGAATCTTTAAAGGTATGATGAGAAATTGTTTGCAAATGCCATTCCTAGTTGTTGCTTTTTTTTTTATCTTGTTATTGTTTGCGATGTGGTCGTGACGTTTGCATAACTTGATGTTGACATTTTTAATTTAGTTGAATTTCAATTGAGGAAATATTTAAATTTTGCTTAACTTGCTTTAGTTAGTTGGTAATCTATTTTTTTAAATATTTGCATTTCACACTTAATTTGATAACGTTAAATATATTATGCCGGAATATGTCTGCATGATATTTAACTGCTGTAATAAACTTCGAAAATAGGTAATAATGTATTTTACTCGTATTTTAAAAAAGTACCAGTAATTTTTCATTGGGTGGTTTTTTTTCTTATTATTTTTTTTTAAAAAGAAAATGATAACTTATTTCTTTTATACATTTTTTTAATTATCTTTTTTTTCAGATTCATTTAGACGAAGTAGACTGATTTCAATTTTTAAAACTCGGTAGACCGAACTTTTAAAGAAAACTAAAGATGGCTAGTCCACCAAGCGCAGAAATGGCTCAAATTAAGGCTGAATTAAAAAGTTTTAATTCTTCAAAGTTAAAACATACTCACACTCAAGAAAAAAATCCTCTACCGACGAAAGAAGGTTTGTAAATTATTTAAGTCCTTACTATTATCAAGATACATGCTATTATTTTATGGTTTTATTTGATATTTTAAACTACAGTATAGTCTGATTTATTATTCTCATTGACGAAATAAGTTTCGAAACAATGTTTTACTTTATTATAAGATGCATTTTTATGAAAAACAAGGTAATTAAGTACTAATTATATCTATGTATGTCGTAGTTTTTCGAAGTGTTGTAACTATAGTGGCTAGAGTTGTAACACTAGAATAATAATTATTGCTGTAGTATTTTTTGAATTAACTGATGTTTTGGAAGTTAGTTTGAAATTTACTAGCATTTATCGGTGATTAACTTTCGTTTTGAATTTTATGGTTGTACGCTATTAACAATTATCGCGTTTATATTTGGCAAGTGAGTTGTTGGCATTTTTATATGGACTTTGGTTAAAGTTACAGCATAGTGTACACACACTCGTCTTTAACGTTATCTTTTTTCTTTTTCCGTTTTAAAATATACCACAAGCGACGCGCTATGTGCATGGACTCCTACACTGTATTATGTAGGAGTTTGACGATGAGTTTAGGATGAAGTTTTATGAAGAAGGAGCCAAATAGAGCATCTAAATTTAGAGATTTTACATTTCGTAATCTGGCATCTTTTAACTTTCTCCGCTTCATCATTTGACCTGTTTAGTTCGAATTCGAGATTTTGAGCTCAGGCTATGTAATAGATCGACGTGCTGCTAACTTTTCCTAACGTTGTGTTAGTTTATATTTGTCTTTTTGGAGGTAAAAATGTATGTACATACCTCGAGCAAACAGTTGCCGGATAGGAAGAGATTCGCATTTTTTCCCATTAGTTTATTTTGACGCAGCATAAAATAGAATGATTCATTCAAGCGCATTTATTAAAAAACAAAAGCGAAAAAAAAAAAAAAATAGAAACATTATAATGAATAAGTCGATAATAATGTTAATCCAGGTGCGCCGACTGAAGGTAAAAGTGATGAGGATGGTGACCCTTATTTTTCTTGCTAGTTAGAGGTTAATCTGTGTACGTGGGCAAGGAGTGGGTGTTACGAAGGGCGCCGAACCGTATCACCAATGGCTCAAAACGAGTTCGGAAAACACGGCGAAATTGACACGAATGTTAATAGCTAAAAAAAAAAACGAAAAAAAAAAAATTCTAAACAGAAGTTTAAATTAAAATTATTATACATTTTTAATAACTTTAAATTCTTATTTATCGAGAAAAGTTCCTTTATATTAAATTTTTTAATACCGGTAGATGTTTTTGATCTATAGAAATTTTACTACAAAAAATAACTTCAAGGTTACAGTAATAATCGTTAAATTTATGATTTGGAAAACAATTCGAATCGTTTGAATGAGTTAAGAAAAAAAATTTAAGCTTAGGTATACGTTTTTTAATCGTTAAAACTTTACTCTCTATGTAACTTCATTGATTAAAACTTTTTATTGATTTTTTTTATTTTTAAGAATATTTTCCTAATAAAAACTAAAGGGGATTAATGCTCTCCTTTTTCTACCTGTATTTAACATAATTCGCAATTTTAAATAGTTAAATTTACATGTTGATGAATAAGCTAATGCACTGTAAAGTCAGTAATTTAAGAGTGAAAAAATACAGTATTATAATTTTATGTTTGTGCTAATTTTAATATTTTGTTTCGCATGTTATTAACATTTATGTTGTTTGTGCATGGGCTCAATTCTAGACGTTACTCAGGAAAAAACCCACAACGATTTCATCGAAGGTGTGGAACAATTCCAACGTCGTTCTCTGATTCCAACTGAAACTCAAGAAAAGATTATTTTGCCAAATGCAGAAGGTAATGTTGGTTGTATTAATTTACATAACACAAAATTTAGATTGTTACTAAAAATAATTATTGATGGAAAGTGAAATTAACATTGCATTTTTATTTGACTTTTTTTTGCATGTGCTGTGCATTTGTTTTTTGTTTTGCATAAAATGATCGCAGAACTTAAAACGGAAAAGGCTCAGAAAGCTGTCATTGATGGCGTGGAAACCTTTTCAAAGGAGGTTTTGAAATCTACTGAAACTAAAGAGAAAGTTGTATTGCCTGGAAAAGACGGTGATTATTTATTAGAAATTGTGGACAATATTGTCTTTAAATAATCGTGGACTTTTTTATTTTTGTTGTTAATTTTTAATAAAATATAATAAAATCCAAAATTTTTTTTTATGATTTAGTTATTGAACAGGAGAAACAAATGATGAAGCTGATGGCTGGTATTGAAAATTTTGACCAAACCAATCTGAATCATTCGGAAACTATAGAGAAGAACGTTTTGCCCACTCAAGAGGGTAGGAAATATAATATTTTCTCAACAAAAAAAAACCATTAAATTTTATATTTTTTCAAATTTCTTTAGTGGTGGAAGCAGAAAAGAAAAATCCCGAATAAATCCTTTATAATAAGGTTCTTTGAACATAAAATTGTGCTGGAAATTATGCGCACATAAATGAAAAATCCGGCCGATAAAATTAAAGTAACAAAAAATGGGGGGAATTTGGGAAAAGTAAAGCAAAATAATTATACAGAACATAGTCGCACTTACAGAAAAACATGTAACTTAATTCGATTATTTTTTTTAATCGTGGCCATAATGTATTTTTAAAATGTCATCTCCCAAAACTTTTTAGTCAAAATTTGGAATTGGCATAAT
Source organism: Polydesmus angustus (assembly GCA_034698085.1). Lineage (NCBI taxonomy): Eukaryota > Metazoa > Arthropoda > Diplopoda > Polydesmida > Polydesmidae > Polydesmus > Polydesmus angustus. Next base: position 51,043 of record JAQGAY010000052.1, read on the forward strand.
TGTTTTTTAATATTTATACACGTTTTTATTAGTTTTGTAGGAACTTTCCACTTCATGCTCAACTGACTTGAACGCCTTTTATATTGGTATATTAAAAATTGTAGTTTATAGCTGTCCATTAGATAAGTGAAAATTCTGGGGTCCATTTAAATATTACAAATTTGATTTAAAAAAATTAACGAGAATTAGTAACTGTGATAACAATCACGTAACAAACATGAAAATTTGAAATTGTGCCAATATCATTATGGTCAACTCACTTCCATACATTTTAAATTAGTGTGCATCGTAGGTATAGTTTCGTACACGTACGAAAATTTAATATTTTATAAAATTTCTTAGTATAAAAGTTGTAAGAAATTTTCAAACAATCGATTGATACAATATTATCAGTAGCCCACGAAAGAATTTTTTGACCGCTTATATCGCAAAATACATTTTGAGACTAAAATTAAATTTATTTTATACGGACTTCCTCAAGTAAAATTATACTAACATTGACATTTCATGTATCGATTTTGTTACGTGTATTAAAAATTTCTTTACAAGTATACAACTTGAAAAAAATAATTATAACGATAACGAATCGTTAATTTAAAAAAAAAATCGTACGGTATTTAATGCTGTAGTTTAGTTGGTCTTACATTTTTTACTAGGTGGAAACTCATCGGCGCTTTGAGTTATGTCGTCGTCCACACTAAATCCAGGAATCTTTTACAAAAAAAAAAAATGGTTATTCAAAACTTTGTTTAAAAATGGAAATTATTGCAGTACCTGAGGGTAAATTAACTTAAAGGTTAATTTTTCGTGCTGAACGTTTGTTCTGTCGATTGATAGACGAACTATTACTTTATCGAAGGGCAAGAACTTTACTCCCCCACAAGTTTGCGAAGGCTCCTTAAGAAATAAAACAATTATTATGTTCGATGGCTATATAGCATTACAAAGTAATTTTATTACAGTACTTACATTTTCATTGTAGACAAATATACAGGACGATTTGTCACTTTCAGTTTGCTTCAGAAAAATATTCCCTTCTAAACCATATTTAGGAACTAAAATTTGAAGGGCATTTTGTCTAACAAATAAGACGAAGCCTTCTTCATCCGATACTCGTCCTCGAAAGAATAACTAACAAGAATATCAAGTAAGTTAAATTTTCGATAATTTTTTTTTAGATTTCACTTATTTACATGTGTGTGTAGATTCACTGATGCACGTCCCGCATATTGGGCCATTGTATGTCGGAAATTTAAATTACCGCAGAGTTCATGTGTTTTATTTTTATCAAGTAACTCTGGGTAGGTAGAATCAGCTCCAATAGTCACAGCTAATAATCGGTGAACAATTACATCTGAATATCTGAAAAATAGAACGACATGTTAAAACATTTTTCAAGGTTTACAAAAATTTTGTAGTTGCCGTCGAATGGGTGAAGTAAAATGTGTATAAATTGGAGTTGCTAGCCCATAATGGCTGAAGTCATTTTCTTCAACAGAACCACTGCAGAAATATACAGCTTTCATCATGCATCTTGTGGCCAAAATGCGCAGCATTGTGTTATAATATGGATTATCTGTTACTGTGGCTTTTTCCAAAGAAGTTGCCAATGCTTTACCATTGTCAACTTCTAAATGTAGTCCCTACAACACAAAATTAGTTTTGTCACAACAATTTACGCTATTAGCAAAAGTCTTACTTTTGATTTTGCAGCCTTGATTAAGGGGTCAAAATTTGACAAAGGAGGTATTGGATGCCGCCGCAGTAACGCGTGTTCTGAAAAATCTTTAAATATTTTGGTAGCTGTGCTAATATTTGCTAATAACATGAACTCTTCAACCATGGAATTCGTTTCCCTAAAATTTATTATTATGGTAATTTTTTTTTAAATTAATGTTATTCGTTACTTTAATTGTTTCGTTTCAACGTTGATGGGGTCATGAGTTTCACTGTCCACGTTAAATCTGATTTCCGGTGAGGCCAATAACAATGCTCTGTTACATAATAGAATGAATTTTTTAAGCAAATGATATATTTTAAACATTAATATTAATACCCATTATCTAGCCGTTTTTGTTTTAAAATTTTAGCTAAACTGTTTAAATTTCGAAGTGAAATGGATATTGCATCTGAACGAGATGGGTCATCTATGATCATTTGGGCTTCTGCATAAGTTAAAGACGCCTAATTTAATAAAAGAGATATCAAGCAATTTAGGATTATAATGTATTTATAATTATTAATATTGTACCTTTGAACAAATTACGCTTTTAAAAAATTGAACGTCAAGGATCTCTGCATCTTTCGTTATTGTCCATAAGCAAGTGAACGCGAATCTTAAAAAAATAATAATCAGTTACTCTTTTTTTAATAAACCAATATGTCTTAACTACCTGTCTTCATTTGAACGCAGAGAACAGAGATTTGAACTGAGTAGTTCGGGAACCATGTCAATTCTCTACAGTATTAAATGTTGACGTATTGGTCATTTATATGTAATTGAATCTCATTGTACCTTGTCTACTAAATATACTGTCGTTCCTCTTTTAGCAGCTTCAGAATCTATTGCAGTTCCATATCTGATAAAATGTGATACATCGGCTATGTGAACACCAACTTCGAAATGGCCATTTTCCAACAGACGGCAATGAAGAGCATCGTCAATATCCGTACAACCCGGTGGATCGACGCTGCAGATCACCAAATTTCGAAGATCTCGGCGGGATTTTAAATCCTAAGTTAAGAATTAATTAAAAACGTAAGTTTACTATACTGTATTAATGATTTTACCCCTTCTGATATAATCCATGGCAGCTTTGGCAAACAAGAAAGCACCCCTTCGGAAAAGGGCTGATGGGGAATTTCATGTTCTAAGAGAAGAACTTCATTTTCAGTTTCCTTATCACCAACTTGACCAAGACTTCTAACAAAATGCCCCTAAAAGTGAAAATGTTTTTAATTTTAAAAGGCATGATAAATATTAATAAGTCAAAATTACAAGTGGATAACGAGAATTTCGTGGCCATGAATCTATGGCAACCACGATTCTTTGATCTTTTAAAATTTCAGCCTGACGAGTTTCTATTCTTATCTTTGGAATTCTTCTTTCTGCAGGCATAAACAAATGCCGTCTTGCCTAATAAAAATAATATATTGCTATTAATATTAAGTCATATTTAAATTATATGCTATTTGTTTGCCTCTTTTAAAATGGTTGGTTGAAGCATTCCACAGTATTGCCTCCAATTTCGTTTAATAATTCCGACTATACGTCCTGTTGGGCATTTATTGGAAACTTTCGCAGATTTTAAAATTTTCTAAATATTGCGGTAAATGTAAATACATGTAGCATAATATTTTTTTGTCGAGCATTTTAAAAACCTCTTCTGCAACTTCAGTATCGTCGTCATCAACAGTATTGTCTTCAAGTACTATTTCCGACGGACCTCTCCATTGAGATTCTTCAAAAATTTCAATAGCTACTGTGTCGTCGTGAACAGCACGGTTAAGATTTAAAAGTCCTTGGATAAGAATCTGTTGCACATAGGAAAGTAAATATTAAATTGCATAATTTTTCATCTTATTTTAATATAAAATTACAAATTTCTCATAGCCTGATACGCCGACATGACCTTCCAGAAAATTATCTCGACTGGCTTGAAACGTTCCTTGATGAAATTTTCCCGATTTTATTCCACTATGAACCACTGATCCCGTTAAGTGGTCTGGAAAATTTATTTCATTTGTTTTGTTTTCTACGGACTGAAAAAAAAAAAGTATCAATTTATTGCTACAGGCCACGGAGACTAGAATGAATTTTAGGATACCACCATTTTCTCAATGCATAATGCCAGTTTATCTTGGAGTTCTGGGAAATCTTTTAGACTTTTAACATATTCAGCAACTGTTTCACATCAAAATTAGTAAGTACCAGATAATTAATAAAACAAGATTAACTTTTACCATTATATGCAAAAAGTTCATCTTTTTTGGCTTTATTTAGATTTTCTTTGTCATCAGTTAATAAAATAACTTTAACTTTTTTTCCTCCATTTAAAAGCTTCAAATGATCACTGTACCATTTGACAGATGCTCGAATAGCTCGATCATTACGATCATTTGCACTTTCTCCAGCTTCTCGTGTAATATAAGTATCTCTAAATTATGCCAAAAAAATGTAATTTTAAACTGACATGACAAAATTAATATTGAACAAAATAAGTTACTTATGATGTTCGTTGGTAAAGCAATAGAAATGTTTATCTCGGTTTGATATTAAATCTTTTAATCGTTTATAAAGCGCCAATTGTCGATGTCGGACTTCTTCCATTACTGTTTGAAGTATAATTACATTTCGAAGTGGTTCCGATTCAAAAATATCCATCTTTAAAATAATAATAATTCGATTGTCACCATTATCATCAACAAAGTTCAATAATATTTCTTTTAAATTTAATCATAACGCGTGCAAACATTGAAGCGTTCATATTTTCTATAAAATGAACTTTTATTTAAATAAAAGTATTTTAAAAATGCCGCTTTTAAATAACGCAGTTGAATAACACCAGGTGGCCAATTACAATTTTAAGCGCTAAGGTTTACACTCATTTTGTTTTTGAAAAGATCCTCCAAATAATTATTAGGTAATCATTAACTTTGCATTATCTAAATATTGTTTTACCTGGTGCAGAATAGCATTTGTATCTGGAATGATATAATGAGGAAATGGGCATAAATTACTGCTATTAAGTCTCGGTTGAGCTTCAAGTAATGAACCGGTTGAATTTGCTTCTTTAAGACAATTTCCACATTCTGAATTTCCACATCCAATATCATCTCGTAGGTAATGTTCTCTAACAACTTTTAAAATATTTCCCTTGCGGGTTTTCTTTGCAAATGTTTTAGAAGTTTGCATTTTAAAATTTACAGAAGACTGAATTAGAAGATAAACATTAAGGTGGACGCCTGAATAACACGTGTAGCGACTTCCTTTCTTGTTGTGGCGCTCCTGCTTCTGGATAACTACAGTTTTTGTGCTGCTGGTGTGAATGAGAGCAGCTGTGATTCACCGTAGGCGACGGTGAAGATACCCTTTTAGAACTTTCAACCAGTTTTGAAACCTCGCGTGAAAAGTTGTGCGAACATTGAAGTTTATTTAGAAATTATTTCTACAGACAGATTTATTTCTTAAAATTGCGTTGGTAGCTACTTTGTATCTAATTCAATTGTGTACTTGGTAGGTTATGCTTTTGTATGTTTACCTCAATTATTTTGATTAATTTAATTCTCTTTCGAATAGTGCAATCAATCAATGGATGACGCAAAATTAGTTCGTTTACCGGTTAAATCATCATTAGATGAATTACGAATCAATTCATCAGATTTCTTGGACGATTTACAAGGACGCAGTATCTGCTCCAAATGTGGGAAGTCTAGAAAATATTTCTGTTACACGTGCTACATTGCAGTCGACGAAATTGCGGATAGGATACCCATAGTTAAAGTAATACACTTTTATAACTACAGTACATAATCATTATTTGTTGTTAGAAGAGTTTTGCTAATATTATTGATTCTATTTTATTGTTATGTAGCTACCTATAAAAATTGATATCATAAAACATCCTCTCGAAGTGGATGGGAAAAGCACAGCTAGTCATGCAGGTGTGATAGCTTCCGAGGATGTTTCAATTTATACATATCCTTACTTTCCAAATTATGAAGATAAATCAAAGGTATCGGTATAATTCTCGTGGACTGTAAATGTAACGTGAGTTTTAAATTTTTTAAAAAATTACATTTTAATGTTATAGTTGCTGCTTGTTTTCCCCGGAAAGAATTCTAAAACTTTGAAACAAATTAGTGATGTTATGGGACTAGAAATCATAAAAGAAACGACATTTGCTGCAAACGCTGAAACAACAGAAATACTTGAAAAAGGTTTTGAAGATTTATCATTAGTTAAATCAATATGCAACCAGGAAGCTAAGAAAAAGCTTCGATCTCGATTTCCTTTTGAGAAAATTATTTTAATTGACAGGTAGGAATATATTTTTACATAAATGATTCATAACAATAAACTTCATTAAATTTATTTATTTATTTTCAGTACTTGGAACCAAGTTCGTGCTATTCGTAGTGATGCAAGATTACAGGGTAAGTGTATTAACTTTTATAAATTATCAAAGCATGTAGTTAGGTTAAAAATGATAATCAAATTTACGATTTTATGAAAAGGGGAATATGATTTAAAAAAATTAACTTTTTCTTGGGAAAAAATATACGGAGTATTTTAAAACATAATTATTTTGAAACGTTACAAGTACAGTACTGTACATGTATTTGGCATTATTGTACTGACAGTTAGCTTAAAAAACTTTATTATTTAACGTTGTGTACCACGCTGCGTTGAGAAATGTTGCTTTGGTCATTTGTCCCGAATTTTCTGCACTACGGTTTTAAGTCGACCATAGTACAGGCGAGCAAACATGAACATTCTATAAAATGTTCTTACTAAAAGATTTCTTTGTTGATCGGATTGAATTCACATATGTTGTTTAGAATTTAGTGACTGATATCGGCTTTTAAAAATTATTTTGGTATAAGCTATAGTAAATCTGAAATCGATTTATAAAATTTTATGGACAATTGTTTTTTTTAAAGGAAAAAAGAATATCGCAAACCGGTATAAAAAAAAGAAATCAATATTTTTTATCAAGGAATTAGCTTTTGTTCATTCTTAGAACTGTATAATGGATTTTAAAGAGAACCAATCTGCTATTTAATCTAACATGAGGTCAATACTCTACATATTATATTTAGCTTTAAAATCAAAGGCCCATTATCATTTTGTTTTAAAAAAAATTTGTTTATCTGGATTTCATTGTTGCGGGGATATTTTTTGAACATAAAAAATATTTTAGAAAATTCTACAGCTGAGTTGTGAACTAGTAAGATTATTTAATTTTAGTCTAAGTTATAATTTGTAAAAGTGGAAACTTGGCGTAAATACGAAATGGAAAATTATTTAGCATTTTATTTTTGTTGTAAATTTTGATTTTCTTCTGTCTCGTTTACACATTATTAAGAACAATGGCAAAAAAAAAAAAAATGTCACGGTCAAATTTTTGTCACAAAATTTTGTTTTTATACCTACTGTACTTTATATGCTAATATTCTCTATTTCGACTGCTCAAGCCATGAACACAATGAAAAGAAGCGGGTATTATTGATGCCGCGCTACTGTAGCAGTAGGCGGAATGTGTCTGTCGGTTATCATTGAATGCAAATGAATGACAGTTCGTCAGTCACTGGAGGATTTCTTTCATATTGTCAACTGAACTATTATTTTTCTGTATTATAGCGCGATATAATAACTTGTTTACTGTATCCTGTGAGCCTAGTATACTAGTATTCACGATCTATCGTGGTATATTATTTTGAGCTATATAGGTTAAATGGTCACGTGCTAAAATTGGTCAGGCCGACATGTAGCCTAAGTAACGGTAGGGCCTATATGAGAGAACATTTTTAAAGTGTAGGTTTCTACTTCCTTATTATGCAACCTTTATAAGTGATAACCATACTAGTTTATTTAATATTAATTTAATGTGACATAAACTCACTTTTCAATTTATTTTAAAAAATATTGCCTTTAAATTTTGTGAACCGATTTCAACTGGCGAAAGTAATTGAACTTATTGGGTTGGATTAGGACTATCGTATGAAATTGAAAACCCTGGGGCTAATAACAAAAATAACTCTCACGTTAGCAGAAATATGATCCATTAAAGTTTTTGCTTGTCTAGCATAAAAAATAGTTTTAGATATGAAACCATTAGAAATACGAATTTACTTTTATGTAAAGAAATTTCAGAAAAAAGCGCAGTATAGTTTATCATTTTATAAAGCATTAATCCCGAGTTAGATTTTATAAAATATTATGTAATATTTTCCATTGAATTGTGCTTGTTTTATGTACCGCATCAACCAAGCAGTGATTTCTTTTAAAAATTAAATTTACTTGTCTATACAGTACATGCATAATTATGTACAGTAAGTGTATTAATATGCAAATGGCGTGGGTTTAAAATCTGAACAATTATGTTGAAACTGTACAAATGAATGTTTCATTTATTAAAATATATAATATTATTTAATAATTATATATTATAATGTTTTATATATATTTTAATAAATATAAGCAACATACCGTTCATTCTAATTTGGAAATATGGTATTATATTGACTTGCGTAAAAAATGATTACAGTTGTTATTACTAGGAAATATTGCTTAGATATCAGAATGAAATTGTAACGTCAATTCTTATTTATACGAGCAGTGTCTACCTGTATTTCAAAATCACATCATTCATTCGCCATCGGTTTCTGATGAGATGATGCGTAGTCAACACAGTTTGATTGCTTATACTTTATGATGGGATCAGAGTTACTACCGTAGTTTTGATATTTCCGAAGAAGTGAACATGCGATACGATATAGTGGTATAGAAATTTTTAAAGCGCAAGCGAATTATTGACGAAGTATAGCACGGATAACTTTTGTCATTTTCAAGTACATGTACTGTACAGGGTAATAAATAAGTTTATGCAAATATTTTATATGCAACATTATTTAGTATTTTATTATTGGTTAAATAATTGTGCGTATTTTAATCATTTGTTTATAAAATTGATACTATACCGGTACAATAAATTATATTTTATTAGATATTTTCAATAAAATAAATTTTATTTGATTTTAAAAGCTGCACTTTTATGGGAATTATATTTATTTTTCCAATTTTCCATTTTCAATTTCAATTAATTTCATTTCAATTTTCAATTTCAATTTAATATTTCAATTTCAATCTTTATCAGTTATGTTTTAAAAATTATATTCTTTAAATAAAATTAAACAAATATTGCAGTATTTATGTCATAATTTTAACTTAACATAAATTATCAATAATATGTTAACTTAAAATAAACTTGATGTTTAATGTTGAATTGATTAAGCGGATAAAATTTAAGTGGTGTACATGTATTAAGCGGAATTATTACGGCACCTTAATATTGTAATGGCGTCTATGAGCGCCCGTGACCTTTATTGGCCAAGTTTTCAACTTGGTTATTTGCAAAGTGCTAAGCTATTGAGTTGATAGATGGAGGTTTAATCCGATCATGTTTGCCAACGGTGATTATGATTGATGGTTCAGATAGCAAATCTATCAATCGCTAAATAATAAAAAAATTTAAAAAAAAAACTTTTGTTAGAATTCAGGATAAATAAACACATCTTATGATTACACGTGTAATTGGTATAATAATAATTTTTGATTTTTATTACAGGTATTGTTAAGATCGAACTTGTTGAAAGAGAATCGTTATTCTGGCGTTTCCAAAGAGGAAAACCTCGAACTTACTTGAGCACCATTGAGGCGGTGTATTACGTTTTGGTGGAGATCCATACCCTATTTATCGAATCATCTTACCAAGGCGAATACGACAACCTCTTGTTCTTTTTCAAGTACATGTTTCGGAAGATTAATACTTTATATCAGCCTGAAAACCTACGAGTTAATCGACCGTTAGAGGAATTTCCTATAAGAAAACCTGCATATGGGAATCTTTGATTTTGATGAGGAATTTACAAGTAGGCCTACACTGTATCGGTAAGTGAATTTTTTTTATTATAAATGCGCAGAATTTTGCGAGTTTGTTTTTTATGAAATGGTATTGGAGAATAACAAAGATAAATTGAAGTTTTAATGATCATTAAATTTGATCTTGTTGAAAACAATATTTTTTAACGCGTCTATACGCCAATTCGTTTTAGTAAGCGCCATTGTATTGATACTGTAGGATGTACATGTAAATGGAATATTATTTTATTGCAGTAGTGTGATAATTTTTGAATATATTTATTATTAGTTATTACATCTCCACTTGAATTAATTTATAAAGATATTTTAAAAATTAATTCAATGCGCGTTAATTTTTTAAAGCTTTTCATATACAGTACCGGTATTAAAATGTGTTGAACGTCCCTCTGGCTTTCATTGTAAGCACATTCACAAAATGTTGTCAGTATTTTTTTATTGGGATTAAAATACCTTTTTTGAACGAAATTGCTTTCAATGTGGATTAGGACACAGATTCGAAAAAAAAAAAGTTTTAAAAGTTTATCACGTACATCGCTTTTTATTTTTGTTATCTTAGGCTTATTGACTTTCCTGAAATTCTTTTTTTTTTTTTGAAACTACAATATAGCCTACATGTACTGTAGATGTAACAGTTGCGTTTCATCCTTCACCTTTAATTTTATACTTTTGGTATAACACTTTTACCTTATAAGAACTTATCAATTGGGACTGCTGTTTTTTATAGTGGGCACGGGCATTTTTTTAAAAAAATGTATTTTATCAGTATTGAGTTTTCCCGCATGCACGGTGGAGGCTTTATCTTACCACTCGAGTTGTAAAGACTACTCTAAACTCGCCATTTGTTTTTAAAATACGATTCTTTTCGTTGAAAATAACTTACACAATTTTTATATTTTTCTAACGTGACTTTTACTATGTTATTTCATTGGGGGATGGCTTTTTGTGACTATTTATTATCTATCTATTTGACCAAATATTCGAGCTTGAAATGGCAGTTTGTCTTTAAAATTGCTCGTTTTTCCAACCTGAAAGCTTTCTAACCTTGTTGTTCACGTGATGTGAGCTAAGAAGAGTGAAAAGAATGGGCGAGACTATGTTTTGTTTTATGCATTTCTTGTAAATCGATTTTAGTGATATTTTTTCGCTTTCTTTTTGGATAAAATACGGGGTAAAATAGTAGATATACGTGTAGCTTTTGTAGCGTTATTGAAACCTCGAATATGTTTCAAATAAAACACTTTTACCAGGAGGTCTAATTCATTTGTGGTTTTCGCCTACAAATTCCAGTACGCACGCAACACAGGAATAAATAAAAGATATTCTAGAAAAAGAAATTTTTTTTTTTGAGCAGTCAGGGGAAACGTTAACATTAAGAATATTTTGTATTCTCGGTTTCTAAACATTAATATTTATTCACGTATGTAACCGAATAATTCGGCTTTGCATAAAATAAGATAGGGCTATCCGAATGTGCAAACGCGTTTTTTCACACTTTTATTCAACAGAGGAATGAAAAACGTGGGAAAAAATATTGTGAAAATGCACAAAGTATTTTTAAGTCACAGTTTGGAAAGTAATCTTGTCTAACCCTACTAACAACAATGCAAAACAGGAAAAAGAATGCGTTCGACATTTATTTTGGTTTAGCGTCGCAGTTCATATATTTTAGGTCGAAATATGGTTGGAAATATTGAAATAATATTTTTGTACTGTATATTAAAGCAGATTTTATCATTTAGGGTTTTAGTTAAAACAGATTATGTTTTGATATTAAACAGCTTAATTTGTCGATGCTGACGTTAGAAGTTGTTATTAATTAACTTTCTGAATACGCGCTCTTACTGTATCAATATTTATAAGAGTGTTACTTGAACTGTAATTTAATTGCAACTTTCATAAACGAAGATAAGTTTATGCTGATTATTCCTACGGGTGATCGAATCCCCTGATCTTCGATAGTGCTTCTTTCGCATAATTTAGCCATTTATCAAGTGATGAAAATGGAAACGCTTTGAGAAACCTGCAAACTTGTTGACATTTACGTCATCTAATGGAAGTGCACGAAAGCAACCATCTCTCACAAGTTAACTAGAAACTTTAATTTTTGTGTTCCGTTTTCGTAGGTTTGATTCTTTTTTAAATGCGAGTTTTCGAGTTATTTTAGTATGCGGATGGTTATCAAATCTGCATACCCATTTCTCTTCTGTTTTGAGTGATTTTCAATAGATGACTCAAATAATATGCATATTAGATGAAACAGCGCAAATTTAAAGTGGTCGATTTTTCTTACTAAGGCCACGTGCTGATTTTTATGCAAATCTTACCGTAAGAAAGCAACGTAAAACCTTACAAATTGAAATTTGAGTGAGTGCTTGTCCATTATCTGGCGAGGAAGCTTTTTATCAAAAAAAAAAAAAAAGACTTTTTATGCTGATTTTCTTTCAGCAAATGTACTACAACTGTTTAGCAATCATTTTTGACTTTGTTGACTCTTTTAATATACGAAAGTATAATTAACTTCGATTTTTTTTTACAAAAAAAAAAAACATGGAAGTCTATTTTGTGTATTTTTAAAATCAATGTTTTAATACATGAATTATTTAGGATAAACAACTTTTTTTGCGTGGATGTACAGTACTTTAAAATTTAGCAATTTTATTGTGAAATTTCAATGCTACACTTACCGGTACAGTAGTTATTTTTTGCAAAAAGTGTTATAGCATAAACTTGCATTTAAATAAATGTATATTAAATAAGATTTAAAAAAATGTAGGCTACACTTTGTTTGTAAAAGATTTATTAAAATTTCAAATAAAAACTTTAATAACGTAAATGCTTTGTTTTTTACGCTTTTAGTTTTTCAAATACTTTTAATTTCAAATAATACTACTTTACATAGACAATTTTATATTATTAAAATACATTTTAAAGTAAGAGTCGATTTCTTTCATCTAGATATTTTTAAAGTCTTATAGAATCTGCTTGTCAGTAAAGTTTTGCAGATGGGATTTTATCGTTTTATTTAGCGATTTATACTCGTATATCTCTTTTTAAACTTAAGATTGACGTCATAACTGTATCATAATAATTCTAGACACGCTTCTATTTTATTCACTTTTTTGCTATTTAGAAATCTATGCTTTTTTTTGGATTTTGTCTTTTTTTTTAAAAAGTTTTTCTTTAGTAATATTGCATTACGTGTACATTCGAATGCTAAGTATCGTTATGCGTTAATTCTTTGAACGTACTTTTACTGATAAAATATCTTAACTACAGTAGTTGGCATAAAAAACGTACAAAAAATAATTATTGCTCATAATTTTGCGTTCTAGGGAAAAGCTTCATGCTTTTCTTTCTTGTACAAGTCATAATGAAGATCGTATCGATTTTTCTCGGAGTTTCAAGATATTTCTTAATATTATATTTTTTATATATAAAAAAAGAATTGACGGGGGAGTAAAGGTAAATTTGTCAAATAGTTTGCGTGTCAATCGCATGTAGTGCAGACATATTGAATTCCGTATCGAATTATAGAGATGTTTCCCTGTTTAATAAACTGCCGAAAGAAACGAGAAAGCTAGCGTTTGACTGTGAGGAGTGTGGCGATAGATGTTGTCATTTTGAATTGAAGTGCAATGAACAGAGGTTGGGTGAACTCCTTAGGGATGTCATAAGAAACAATCTGTGAAATCAAGTACTAATTTGTTCATTATTTATGTATAAAAATGAAAATAGCGCGTGCATTATTTGTGAAAGGGTGTACTTTTATAGATTACGTTAAAGTTTGTTTTGTGATATTTTATTAATGTTACGACAAGCGGAAGCGATTATAATAATTATAGTGCGGCTGGTCCGCGACAATTGCAATTAAATTAAATTAAATTGATTTGTACGAGTATTACGCTCCCAAAATTCCTCACTAGCATTATTACACTGCCTTATGAGTAATATTTTCCCAAAGACTACATATAAATGAAAACGACATATTTCTACCGGTCTCAAAATCAACAGTTGATAATAAAAAAATAATATTTTGCTTATTTTAAACGATTTAGTATTATGATCGTTGTATTTTTAATTAAGCATTGTTTTGTTTAAAAGAAACGATCGGCTATAATTTTTGTCTGACTATTTTGAGTATAATAATTATAAATAAATAACACGTGTTAATAAATTTAAAATAACTGTTTGATTAAGATCATTTTAATTTTTTTTTTAAGTCATAAAACTAAATTTTTTAACACAATATTACGATATAATTCGATTGATTGAAAAAGCGCAAATCAAATTGTCAAATATTTGTTTTTGAGACGTTCTTATAATAAACATTTTCAGATTTGGCAAATCTTTTTTCTATTAGGTTTTATTAAATCGAGTAATTCGTGGTATGAGTGAAGCGTTGTTAGACTTCTTTCTGTCATCTCACTCTAAAATAAATGTTGCGAAAAGCGGTGGCAAACACATAAACTTGTAGCTTGCCTTAAACAAGACGTCGAAGGCATTTAGTGATGAAAGTGTCGGAGTGCCTACTTTGACAACTTTATTGAGGCCGTTTTCTATTAACCCTTGAAATAGAAAAGCATCTTTTCCACCTGCGCTCTTTTATTGTTTAATGTTATTTGTTTTTAGATCTTATAATAAAATTTCATATCCGCTTTCAATTTAATAACTTTATTGCCGATGACGTTTTTCTAAAATATTAAATTTTCTGAGAAGTCTTGCTTTCTTTCCCCCTCCCTCTTCATGTTGGGTGGATTAATTAGTTTATCTTAATTTCAATATCGATTTAATTTGTTACATTTTGCTTTTTTCTTAATTTTATGGTTGAGATCTGAAAAATAATCATCGG
>JAQGAY010000053.1:0-65130 GCA_034698085.1 Polydesmus angustus
CACTCTTAAAATCATTCTTTCCCACTCTTAAAATCATTCTTTCCCACTCTTAAAATCATTCTTTCCCACTCTTAAAATCATTTTTTCCCACTCTTAAAATCATTCTTTCTCACTCTTAAAAGCATTCTTTCTCACTCTTAAAATCATTTTTGCTCATTCTCAGAAGCATTTTTGTTCACTCTTAGTATCATTCTTTTCCCCTCTTAGAATCATTTTTTCTTACTTTTGGAATCACTCTTTTTCACTCTTAGTATTCCTCTTTCTTATTATTAGAATCATTCTTTCTCCCTCTTAGAATCACTCTCACTCACTTTTAATACCGGTAACATCCTTTCTCACTCTTAGAAGCAATCTTTCTCACACTTAAAATCATTCTTTTTCTCTCTTAGGATTACTCTTTTTCATTCTTAGAATCATCTTTTTTCACTTATAGCACCATTCTTTCTTACTCTTAGCATCATTTTCACAATAATATTGGTATTATTTTTTCTCATGCTCAGTATCATTATTCTTCAATTTAATTTTTTCATTCATTGTTATTCTTTTACTTACTCAATAACATTCTTTTACCTCCAGTATCATTCTCTATTTCTTAAAATTATTTTGATTTTCTCTTATTTTTCTCTCCCCTGCTATCTTTCTCTTCACCTCACTCTTACCGGTCTATCATATATTTTTCTTAATATCATTTTTCCTTTCGTCATTTCTTCAGCATCGTTCTGCCTATCCACAGCGTTCCAATCTCAATTTCATTCCTTTTTCTCTCGTTCCTTTCTCTCTCACTTAACATCGTTTTGTCGTTTTCTCAACGTATCTCGGCGTTGCATTTTTTTTCTCTTTTCATTCGCTCTACGTATTTTAAGAACCTCCAGCGATTTTAAATTAAGAATATCAGTTTATGCCTTATACGCATACGCACTATATATTTTGATACACGCTTTTTACCATTTAATATTCCAGTATTAAAACATTATACATTTTTTTTTTTTTTTGACTTTTTTCTTTGAAAAATATTCTCTTCATCGCATATATTTTACATAAACGTTCGGCTCGAGATGATTAACCACATGTGTATGTAGTCGATAGTAACCATACTCAAAATTATAGACTAGCGTCGTATAAACATTTTTTTCCTTCTATTTTTATATACCGGATTTTTTTTTTAAAGAAAAAATACTTGCTTTCCTACTTATTAATTTGAGAAAGCTGCAAAGTTGCATTTATTAATATGCGAGTAGAAGAGTATTTTTGATTTACAAATTGGAAGATATTTAAGATGTTGGTGGCATAAATGGTTTCATCTTCCTTCCACCATACATACAATTTTTTTTATTTTTCTATCTTTGCGTAATTACGATGATGACGTTGATGGGTATAAGCTTATAATTAAAATACGGAAAAGTTATAGAAAAAGAAGGGGAAAAAATGAATGGGATATATGAGAAGAAGATGGAGATGATTTATGGCTTAGAGAAGTTACTCGTCGCCGTCGTCTGTTTTTAAACATTCGGTGGGATTTTTTTTTAGATGATGCTGATTGGTGGATGGCGATTCTCTAACTCTACTTTCTCCCAATTAAATGACTAGTCGATATTTCTGCCTACACTCATTTTAGAAGAAGAAAAAAAGTTTTATTTTCGAGCAAAAAAATTTATCTTTATTAATAATAATTATTATTAGTACGATATGTAGTTATTTTTATTCGAAACCCTACATGGTATCCCAAAGATTTATGTTGCCGAATGAAAATTATTTTTTTTTTAGAAATTAAAATTAGATTTTAATGAAACTTGTTTTTGTAATTAATTTTTATGTCGTTGTTATTTTAATTTTAGAAATGATTTTCTAATTTGTTTTTCTTTTTAGCAGAAGAATTGATTTGTTTGGCTACTTGGAGAGAGGGTTCGACTCGTTACCTGGTGGGACGGATGGAGCATAATTTAGCCACTACGAACGAGGACCGCTTCCGGTGTTTTGTAAGTTTTTTTCTTTTTTTCTTTAATAATACATATTTTACACAAAAAAAAAGGGATTTTCAAATCGAGATTCAATGTCTTCAAACCTGATTTATTAATAAAAGTAGATTAGAAAACACGATCGAAGATTGAAACTAGTTTTAAAAAAGAAGTAAACAAATTTTAAAACGGAAATTTAAAATTAAATTAGGTCATTTATCGCTTTCTTATTTACTGAAAACGTAAGTTTAATAGATGATCGAACGCCATCGGAGCGAATCATCACTCTTTTCATCCACTCTCTCAACAACGCATCTCGAGATTCGTTTATTCTCTTCTCATCTTATTAGACACTTTTTATTTGGCTGTCACACACAAATGTTTGTATTCTATGAGTTGGCATGATGAGGGGTGTTAGGGGGGTGGATATTGATCCTGAATAATTTCTTCCGAGTTGTTAAGAACTTTTGTTGACGTTCTATTTATTAGCGTGAAGAATTCTATTGTCAACAATTGTTGCCGAGTGTGTTACCGGCTCCTCCCTTTTTTCTCTCACCTTGGTTTCCCCTCATTTCCTATTTATTTATTTATACAGCGTGATTCGTTAACACATTCCCTGCCATCGGATGAAATTTCAAACGTCTCTCGCAACGTTCAGGAAGCTGGAAAACGTTTGCTTACATCATCTATTGTTTATTTCTCTCGCTCAATCACGTTGATTTTTTTTTTTACATACCGTATTGACTTTTTTTTTCTTTTTGAAAGTCGCAGCCTAATTAGAAATTTACTCGAGCTGATGATTTTTGATATTATTGTATAGTATTTTTTTAAATTTATTTACGGTTGTATTGTTTCCATCTCTTAACCCAATTTTTTTGTTTTTTTACAAATTTTTTAAATTGTTGAAAAGAAGCTGTTTGTATAACATCGACTTGGCATTTCTTTGTAAACGAGCTAGTGCTAACAAGAAAATCAGGATTTTAAATTTCGATTTCCATAGGGTGTTTGTTGGATGACGTTAGTTTTGAAACATGAATAAATCTGTCGAATTTTAATGAAAATGAATACATTTTTAATATTTACATTAAATAAGACTTCCCATTTAATAATAAAAAACAATTTTGGCAATATGACCTATACAACTGAGTCGGCACGTGTTACTGCGCTCGAGGAAATTTCCATTAATTCTATGCTCGATACCGGCACATGCCTAGTTTCAGTCGGCAGGTGCAAGCTGGAAGTCCGCAAAAGCTTTAGCCGTCAAAGTGAGCGCGTGAGCATGTGCCGACTCAGTTGTAGAGGTCATATTCCAAAAATTGTTTTTTTTTTTATTATTAAATGGGAGGTGTTAATTAATGTAAATTAAAAAAAATAATTCATTTTCATTAAAATTCGACTGATTTATTCATGTTTCAAAACCAACATCATCCAACCCTATATAATTAGGTATTTTTTTACTGAGCTTGATAACATTTACTGCTATTTCTGTTTTTTTTTCTTTTAAAGAATAAAATTGCTTTTTGCACGACTTTTATTTTGAATTCAGGATTCAAATTCAGATTAATAGCTCAAATTATGAAAAAATAATCTTCGTAATGACAATTTATAGTGCGCTTAAAACAGAACATTACATTCGGATTTCAAATCGCGCATTTTAAGGACACCTTGTTATAAAAACGTGCGCATTTATGAGAGAAATACATTTATCTTAAGAGAGGCAGATTTCTCATAGTTATTTTTAGTATACAATTACGTCATTAAAATTGTGCTTTTTTATGGGCGGCATTACATAATAACATTGTACTAACACGTTTGCAGTTTGAAATTGAAAGTATTTTGTCTGGCAACGTTATCAGCTCCCGTTTTATTGATAATAATTACGAAAGCGATTTTTGTAGTTGTTATTTGGAGGTGTTGGTGTGTGTCGGTAGGGGGCGCCGAGTGTTAGTTGTAATATATCACGGAATGTTAAATGTACACGTGTTTATTTTGCAGTAGGCAATAAGAGAGCTGTTTGAAATTTATTTTCTCGCGTTTTACATACATCTCCCTCAAATCCTTCTCCGTAGCAGCAGCAGCGGCGGCGGCGTAATAAATGTCTTGCCGGCCTTTTTATGGATTTCTATCTAACTCTCGCCCACCTATCGAAGCATCCCAACAGCGAAGGGATATATGGCTCGGAGGTGCTCGCGTTTTACAAACAGGTAAAAAAGGGATTTTTAGGGTGAACCCGCAACTCTCTCTCTCAGCATCGTTCTGGCTTTCCTTCTCACGCGAAACACCAGCGCACGACATCGCTCTATTTTATATAAACATCTATCTGTCTCTACCACTCTTATATATATATATATATATATATATATATATATATACAGTACATATACGGTATTTATTTTTTGCCCCCTTCCTTTTTTTTTTGGTTTTGTTTTGTTTGTTATTTTTGTAAACACGCGATGAGAACGCGGTTTTTGTTTTTGATCCATCGCGGATGAACGAGACCGCTTTCGCCGCCTAAATATGTCGGATTTGTGGCGAATATAAAAAGAACGCATACGGTATCTGAAAATATATAGGGTGTTCCACGGAGTACGCACTTTTTAAAAAATTAATAAACAAGTCAAATTTTAATGAAAATGAATTATTTTTATTATATTTACATTAATTAACACCTACCATTTAATAATAAAAAATAATTTTTGGAATATGACCTGTACAACTGAGTCGGCACTTGTAAACGTGCTCACGCGCTCACTTTGACGGCTAAAGTTTGGCGGACTTTCAGCCTCTATCTGCCGCCTGCATCTTGGCACGTGCCGGCATAATTATACTATACCATTAATGCAAATTTCCTGGAGCGCATTAATACGTACCGATTCAGTTGTAGAATTCTTATTCTAATAATTGCTTTTTATTATTTAATGGGAGGTGTTAATAAATTTAAATATAAAAAATTAATTCATTCTCATTAAAATTTGACTTTTGTATTAGCTTTTTAAAAAGTGCGTTCTCTGTGGGACACCCTATATTTATCATTCGAATGCCTCGTTTTCACCACAATTTTGAAACCGGTTTCAATCTATAAAACCAGTTCCGCATTTTTGATGTAAACGAACAAGGGTTGGTAGAACTAGATCTGCCAAACTTTTTCTCACGTATTTTTTTTAATTTTTATGCAAAGCAAAAATCTTGAAAAAAGGTGAAAGTGACGTCACAACATCACTAGTTGTTGGTGTGACGAAACAAATTTAAGTTTTCTCACGTTACCTCGCAATTAAAACGCGTTACACACTATCGATCACGTGGGTATATTACATTTTTATTTTAAATTTATGCAAATAAGATTTTCCTCTTTTAACTACCCGGATGAATCGATCGTTTACCAAAAGCGGAAGTTAGGTTCGTTCTACACAAAAATGTAAGGGTAAATTTTAGAGTACCGGTAGTTAGAGTATGTTTTTTCTCCGTCGCTAGGTGTCGTAAATTATCTCGACAATACTCGTAAAACTAAGCAGATGATAGTTATTATCGACGCATTAAAATGAGCGGTTTTGAAACGGTTTGGGCCGAGCCGTAATAATGATGATGATCCCCGCCGACCCCAACCCTCCTACAGCGCTCTAAACAGTCATTAACGCAGGGGAGATTGAGATGTCAATGCGTGGTCCGACCCAACACACGCAATACCTGTTTTCTACGTCAATTGGTCCGGCGTCGTTTTGTTGTCTTTTCACCGCACGAAAAGTTCCGTGGAAAATGCAACCGGAACTTATTCGATCGCGCGCAACATCGATTATCGTTCGTTGCACGCGGGGGGAAAGGAAAATCGACGCAGGAAGTGCCCTCTGGCGGTGAATCGACATTATTATTACGTAGTCGAATGAGTAAGGGGTTCTCGTAAGGTCATTTCAAATGCAAAAAAAAATAAAATAAGCGCGTGTTGCGTGATCAAACGCTTTTTTCTTTTATATATATTTTTTTGTTGTGTTTTTGCCTATTGTATTGTTTTATTTTGTCGACTCCGATAAACGTAATTCAAAATATATAGCTATTACTAAATCATACACGTGATTATAGCTCTCGATCTTGCTTGATTTTTTGTTTAGATGTACAAGCGAAACCCGCTTATAGTGCGATTCAAGGGACCGAAAAAAATTCGCACTATAAGCGGGATCGCACTATAACCGGGAAAAGCTAAAAATGCAATTAAAGGGTTTTTTTTTAGGGAAATAAAACATTTAATCAATTTTTATCCAATTTTTTGACTTTATGTATACTGTAATTGGCACGAAAAAACTGCCCACAAAGTTCACAATTTTTAAAATTCTTATTTTTGAAATAATTTAAAAAAAAAAAAAAAAATTTAAGTGAATCGCACTATAAGCGGGCCTATTATACAGACTTTTAGTTTCTGGGGACCCAGATATGGCCGCACTATACGCGGGTTCGCACTATAAGTGAGTTTTTTTAACACATGCTCCAATGGCGTTGTCCAAGGGACCGGGCAAAAATCGCACTATACGCGAGTTCGCACTATAAGCGGGTTTCACTGTATAACAAATGTGTAAGCAGTAAGCGTGTGTGTTTGTAGGAGAAAAGGTGTTTTCAAAAATCACACGAGAATGAGAGAGTGAGCGAAATGCAGGTGTATAAATAAATGAAAGGAAAATTACGTGTTTAGTGTCAAATTAAGATGTTAAGTTTTGAGACACGTCATTTCGGCTCGGGGTCTTTTTTGACGTGGCTCGTAATTTCGAGGCTGCGGTTATTGTGTGTGATCTCTCTCGATCGGTGGGTCCGATTGATGGTGGCTGCTGGAAATTATATGGGTGGTTATTATTTATTTAATGAGAATCGATCCGGTGGTGTATTGAGAGCGGGGATAAAATTTTTTTTTTTTTTTTTTCTATGTTGTTGGTTTTAGAAATGATTTTTCGAACGAGAATTAGGCGGATGTTATTGGCAGAAGAAATGCGCGTACGCAGATAATCTATATCATTCGGAAATAAAAGTCAATGCGGGTGAGGTTTTTTTTATTTTAAAAGACCACGGGACGATTTTAAAAAATTAAAAAAAATTTTGTTTTGTAAAGAAAAAGCAGCGGTACTTATATTGGAACTTCAATATAAATTGAAGAAGAAAAAAAAATTCTTATAAATGAAACTTTATATTTACTGCACAAACAATTTTGTTTGATTTTTTTTTGTTAACACCGCAAATAACAATATTTCAAAAAAAAAAAATTTATTATGCAATTTCAATGACATCAGAAGTATAGGGTGTTCGTTAAATGACATTAGTTTTGAAACATGAATAAATCAGTCGAATTTTAATGAAAATAAATTAGTTTTTTATATGTACATTAATTAACACCTCCCATTTAATAATAAAAATTAAGTTTTGGAATATGACCTCTACAACTGAGTCGGCACGTGTGCTCACGCGCTTACTTTGACGGCTAAAACATTTGCTGACTTCCTGCCGACTGCATCTCGGAATGTGCCGGCATCTACCATAGGAATAATGGAAGATATCCTTGAGCGCATTAACACGTGCCGACTCAGTTGTAGAGGTCATATTCTAAAAATTATTTTTATTATTAAATTGAAGGTGTTAATTAATGCAAATTTTTTTTAAAAAAATTTTTTCATTAAAATTTAACTGATTTATTCATGTTTTAAAACTAACGTCATCCAACGAACACCCTATATTATAAAAATTAATTTTTAACGATTATTCGGGAACTGTAGATTTTACGTTAGACTTTTCGGATGCTTTCTCTCTCTGGGGAATGGAATTAAATCCTAAAAATTTTTATTACTTTGACTAATTTTATTCGACTTTTAATTTATTCGCATAATTATTATATCTTTTTTTTTCATTTCATTTTATATAGTACATAATATCTCCCGCCGAAACTTTTTCTCTTAAGTCGACGGCGGAATTTTTATCGATTTTTAAACGGCGTACGAATGAATAATTAAGTAGCCTACGCCGGAGAACTTTTCTTCTCTTCGCCAAACCCCAAAATTTTAATTTTTCCTAGATCATTATTTTCAGAGAAGATGAAAAATTAAAGACTAGCGCGTGAAGTGATTTTTTCTGTTTAATGTGAGAGCGTAAAACGAGTTCTTCTAATAACAAAGAACCAAAAAAAAAAATATATAATAATAACGTACAATTTTTTTTTTTAATTTAGTGATAAGAAAAGCTGTTGATAATAATAATAATAATTGGGGCGCCGACAGTAGCTTATTGGGTTGGATGTAATTTGAACATTTATTTGGGAGTAAATGGCTGATGCTAATTTTGTTTGAGGTGTAATGTGTACGCAGAGGCGCAGTAGATGTGGCTTTCCGGTTGCATTATTATTATTTTCTACCCGAGCTGTTTTCTGTATATATAAATTCGAGCTGCTTGTTTTTCCCACAAGGTGTTCGAATGACAATGGTGGAATGATGGGTAGGCCTATAGGGCGGTTCGCCTTCGGATAATTAAGTTGATTAAAAATGTAATTTTGATGCGACGAGGTGATTTGAAGAGCGAATTGTAGCGTCGTGAAATAATAATCAGCGACGGTGAAGATAATCTATTAAATGATTTTTCTCTCCGCGCCTACTTCTATCTCTCCATCGCTCGGCGTGTCTTAATTCAATCTTAGATTTCGACACCTCTTATCGTTGGCGCCGAAATGTATTGATTACGAGGAGAGGGATCCACTTTCGACGCCTAATTAAAATCAAATTCTTATTCGATGAAGATGAAGGAGGGAGAGAGATGATGTGATTAACGAGAGCGTGTTTTAAGAGTTGCCTCTTCTGATTTCGTAAACAATGAAATTGGAAATTTTAGCGCGAGTTTAAATGAACTTAAAAGTTTTTTTTTGTTTCAAAATAGCGCTACCACTGTTTATAATTGAGCTTGAAATTTATACCGTAGTAGTAATAATTATAAGGTACTGTTAGGTGTCATATAAATTTTTGCTCCTGAAAGAGGGCAATCACTCGCGACATTTTCCTATACTGAAATCGGATATAGGACTACTAAGGATGGAAAACAGTTTTCTTTTGCGTTCACTGACAAAGTATTCATTATTAGAATGTTCATTTGTGTTCACTGACAAAGTATTCATTATCAGAATGTTTATTTTGGTTCACTGGCAAAAAGGGTTTATTATCAGAATGTTCATTAGAGTTAGCTGACAAAGGGCTCATTGTCAAAATGTTTATTGGTGTTCACTGACAAAGTATTCATTATCAGAATGTTTATTTTGGTTCACTGGCAAAGTGTCCACATCAAAAATAATAAGTGTTTACTAAAAAAGTGTCCACAGCCAAAATGTTAATTTGTGTTCAGTGACAAAGTGTTCACAGTTGAAATGTTACTTTGGGTCACTGGCAAAGTGTCTACAGTCAAAATGTTAATATGGGTTTACTGACAAAGTATTGATTTCTGAATGATGGCATTTGCTAACGCTACGCATTTGCTACGCCAAAAAAAAATGACTTTACACGACAATGTGTTCATTATCAGAATGTTCATTTGTGTTCACAATCAGAAAGTTAATTTGTGTTCACTGAGAAAGTGTGCACAGTCAAAATGTTAATTTGACCACTGAAAGGTAGCATTTATTGGCGGCATTTTTGATGCGAAAATTATTGTGCACGACAAAGTGTTCATTATCAGATCGTTCATTTGTGTCCACACTGACAAAGTTTTTGCTCCTTAAAAGTGGCAATCACTCACAGCATTTTCGGCGCTGAATAGGCTTTTTTAAATGATAAAAGTGCTCGTTTATGGTAACTGCAGACATTTTTATGTGGTCAATGGATGCTTTATCGTGATCGTTATATGACGCAATTAATTAGAACACTCGATCGTTATTAGGCGTTTAAATTTTTTTTAAAAAAAAAAAGTTTGCTCGATTTTAATGTGAAATGCGTGAAAGAAAATGAATTTTTTAAAGAAGAAATGCTTGTTCCATTTTGAAAGAGAAAAGGTTTTTGATTCGGTAAGAATTGTCCGTATAAAGGGTTTTTGTAAGTCGAGTGTAATTAAATTAAGTCTCGGGGTATTGAAGTGGTATGGGCAGTTAAGATGAAGTAATCTCACTGTGCAAGATTCTTTTTTTTTATATAGTATATATTTCCTTTTTATTCGTTCGGGTCATTTTGTTATCGGTGAAAGTGTCGCAATATTTTTCATTTTGCTAAAAGTGAATCGCAGTAAATCAACGACTTTTTTTTTTTTTATTTTTTTTTTTTATTTGTCTTCCTCCATCGCCATCTACTGTACTGTGTGTATCCTCCTCCTCCTCTGGTGGTGATATATGTGCCGGCTGAGTTTTACGGATATTCATTAGAGCGTGAGCACGTGTTTTGTGGTTTTTCTTTCTCGTAACCGGACAATATCGATTTTATTTGTGTGTTTTTTTTTGTATATACGTCCACACCCCTCCCTCCCTTCCTCACCACGGCCACCCACTATTCATTACCTTTTGTCCGAATCCTGTTTGTTTTTTCTTTCTTCCTTAACACACGTGTATAGTTGGATTTGCTTGTGAGTTGTGACTGTCCACCTCTCGCATCTCACACTGGACACCAGCTTTTTTTTTATACAGTATATGGCTATATACAGTACGGTACTTGTCAAATGTCGATACAACAAATTTTAAGACATCGTCGGTTTAACGAATATTAAAGGAATTCCCCTTAGATTTCAATTCATCTGCGCAAAAATATATTCTCCAAACTCCCTATTCGGACGTCATAAGCATTGGATTTAAGCGTAAGAACGTGAGAAAGAGCTTAACCGCAAAATCTCTAATGAGTTAAGTCCACAGTTTTTGTAGTTTAATGAGAGTTGAGTAAGTTTGTAATTGTTTATTTACGCCTAAATTTTGGTTTTAATTTTTTTCAATTGGTCTTCAATTGGTTTCAATTGGTCTCAATTTTTGCTTAGAACACTTGATTTGAATCTTAGAAAAATTAACGTTAGTTAATGACGTTAGTTTTGAAACATAAATAAATCAATCGAATTTTAATGAAAATGAATTATTTTTTTATATTTACTTTAATTAACACCTCTCATTTAATAATAAAAAACAATATTTAGAATATGACTTTTACAACTGAGTCGGCACATGTTAATGCTGTTAAGGAAATTTCCATTAATCTTACGGCCGAAATTCAGTCGGCCGGTGCAGGCTGAAAGTCCGCAAAAGCTTTAGCCGCCATAGGAAGCACATTAACACGTGCCGACTCAGTTGTAGAGGTCATATTCCAAAAATTGTTTTTTATTATTAAATGTGAGGTGTTAATTCATGTAAATACTGTATAAACAAAATACGAGTAATTCATTTTCATTAAAATTCGATTGATTTATTCATGTTTGAAAATTAACGTCATTCAACGAACACCTTAATATATTAAATTTTTCCAGTACATTAAAATTTTCGTTAGGTGATATTTTCGTACTAATTTATCCATTTTTGTTTTGTTACTTTTTTGTATTTCATAAATTTTAATCAATATATTTTTTTTGTTTTTTGAATTTTCTCGATATAACGAAACTTTAAAACGAAGGAAACCCAATAGTCCCACTTCGTTGTATCGACATTTAGTGCGCGTTTCCACCCAACTCACCACACGTGCAGAAGGGAAAAAGGTGTAGGATTAAGTAATTGATGCCATCGCTTGCTCTCCCTTGGCTTTTTATTACTTTGTCACCGATTGGTGGCGCTGTCTCTGCTCGACACACGGGCGCATGCGTGGTCGATAGATCAGGAAATGGTAGTTTACTCAAAACCTAAAATGGTTTTGGAGATAAGATTGGTGCCAACTTGGGGATTGGCTCGCTGATTTTTTTTTTCTCATTCTCTCCCTCTCTCTTTTCTCCCTCTCTCTCTTTTCTCTAACTCCATCACTCTGGCCTGCGTGCTAGTGTAAGTGCCACTGCCACTGTTGGGATAATTCTTCTTGTGCCAAAAAAAAAATAAAATAAAAAAAGTCTCGAAGCTACTACGACGTTATTGATGCGATAAATTTTGGCCGCTGTAAACTATCTTGTTAGCTTTTTACTCGCGAAATGATATTATTTAGAGGAATATGATGTTAGGGTTGGAGATTGAACGGGTTGTCCGTTACCAGGGACAAACTTTACTCGAATGAATTTTTTTAGCATTGAATTGTTCTATTCTATGTTTAAAATTATTTTTCATCGGCCTCAACACACGCATTATACCATTCACTTACTACGGAACCTGCATTTTACAGTGCGTGGGTGTTGCTGCGTGTGTTGAGGCCGGAAGAGAACATTTTAAAAACAAAATATAGCAATTAAATGTTAAAAAAAGCTATGAAAGTAAAGTTTTACGAGTGTAAAAAGTTGGGTGCATTCTTTTTACTGACACCGTGTATTTGGGGAACCGCATCTAAAAATTATGATTCAAAGCGAAGTAAGACGTTATGTAAATAATTGGGAAGATTTATTAAAAAAAAAAAAAAAAATTACAGCAAAAATGAAACAATAAAGCTAAAAAGTTTATTCGTTTAGTTAAAAATTCAAATAATTAACGAAAATGTTTTTTTTTTTGACAAATCTTATGAAAAATAAAAAAAAAATTTTTTTTTAATGAAAAAATAATTAAAAGAAAAATAATTTCTGAGCGAAAAACGGTGCAGTATTATACGGTAGTTTAAGAAAGCTTTAAAATGTATACGCTCGTTTTCTATAAAGGAAAAAGGCAGTTTTCTAGCAGTTATAAAAGTTTACCTACGAGGTAATTTGGCCAGTTAAATAAACTTTATATGACTAGTTTATTTCAAATTTTAATTTGAGTAGTTACGAAGGCAAAAACAACCAAACCTTTAATAATTATTACGTTGCCATTAATTTTACGTTGCGCCATTAAAATGTTTAATTTATGCGAATAATAACAAGTGCTTTACGAAAATTAATATTTACTATACACGCATAATCTCAATAAATCTAACCTTGTTTAGCGCGGATTACGTTGTACTGGGTGTTGTTAAATTTCCGTAGTTTTTAAAAAATAAATAAATACGTCAAATTTTTATGAAAATGAATTAATTTTTTTATATTCACATACAGCAACATCTCCCATTTAATAATATAAAACAATTTTAAGAGTATGACCTCTACAACTGAGTCGGCACGTGTAAAGGTGCTCACTTTAACGGCTAAAGCTTTTGCGGACTTCCAACTTGCACCTGCCGACTGCATCTCGGCATGTGCCGGCATCTATCATAGGATTAATGCAAATTTCCTTGAGCGCGTTAACACGTGCCGGCTCAGTTGTAGAGGTCATATTTTAAAAATTGTTTGTTATCGGAGATGTTGCTGAATGTAAATATAAAAAAATTAATTCATTTTTATGAAAATTTGACTTATTTATTTATTTTTAAAAACACACGTTACATGTACTAGTTAAAAGTTTAAACTTTTATTGTTGGCGAATGCACGATTTTATCAAATTACTACGAGTATGCATTTACACTACTATATTAACTCTTTCTCACTTTAAAACTTAAATTTAAATAATTTTTTTAAAAATAAGATGTAAATTTTCTTGAAATTTCGTGTCATATAATATACTGTATATATGCGGGCTTTCTGTATGCAAATGAGATTGCGGGCGAGCGTCTAATTATTCACATTGGTCGTAAATCGCCATGTTGCCATCGTCGACGAAAGAGAGTGAGTTGAAATGGAAGGGTTTTGGTTTCGAAGAAAGCCGTTTGAAGCCAAGTTATGAGGGAAGAAAAGTTGAAAGCTGATAATTTTATGGACTTCCCCCGTTCCCATCATGCATCACTCTCCATCCTCTGCTCTTTTCGCACTTCATCGAGACGTTGACTTATTGGAAACGCAGAATCGTCCAAGCAAAACACTCTTTTCTTTCCTCTCTCAGCCACTTAAATCCCTCGACGTCAATGGACACTTTTCAATTTAACGCTTTCGGTTTTTGCATTCTACACATTTAGATATTGCGTACTATACACGCTCAGTTTTATGACAATTTCGTTATACTGGAGTGTTTTGATAAATCTGTTTCGTCACTTTTTAATAGTTGCTAAATATATAATTAAATGAGTATCGGGCCGTTTCAGTGTATTAGGACCAAAATGCTGCAGTTACTAGTATTAAATTTCACTTAAATTTCGATTAAAATTCTGCGTGCGCAAGAAGTTGTTTTTTTTCTTTCTTATTTTTTAAGAACGGAACTCGAACCGGAAATGGAGTTTACTGAATTCGCTTTTCTGAAACATGCCAAATAGAGAGCTTAAAATTCATAATAATACTTTGTGAATGCTGATGAGTTTAGAAAACGAGCGAGTGAGAGAGAGCGAAAAAAAAATGTACCAGTTGGGAATGAATAATTAGGAGTGTTCTGGAAGACTTCCGGTTGGAAGGCATGACTCGCGCCACCATCCGGTTGCAATGAATCTAAGGGGCTAAGCCGGCTGTCAAAGGCGTGATCGACGCTTTTAAAGATAGATTATCTTTTGCCTACGTCGTCTTAGGTCACGTGAGAGAGAGAGAGAGAGGCTTAGGAAGGCGTTCCATTCTTCCTCCCTTATACTGTAACAGTAACCTTAAATGTATACATCTATGTATCTTGGTAACAGTGTACGACCCAGTGGAAAGAGTCCTTTTAAATGACACATACAATATTCATGAGAATTTTTAGTTCTACACAAAAGACGGCGACTCATCCGTTGCTCTTTTTTCAAGAAAAGTATAGGGTGTTCGTTGGATGACGTTAGTTTTAAAACATGAATAAATTAGTAGAATTTTAATAAAAATGAATTATTTTTTAAAAAAATGTACATTAACACCTTCCATTTAATAATAATAAACAATTTTTAGAATATGACCTCTACAACTGAGTCGGCACGTATTAATGCGCTCGAGGAAATTTCCATTAAATCTACGGCATATGCCGGCACAAGTCGAGATGTAGTCGGCAGGTGCAGGCTGAAAGTCCGCACAAACGTTTTAGCCATTAAAGGGAGCAAGTCTACACGTGCCGACTTAGTTGTAGAGGTCATATTCCAAAAAAATTTTTTTATTTTTAAATGGGAATTGTTAATTAACGTAAATTAAAAAAAAATAATTAATTTTTATTAATAATTCTCTTGATTTATTCATGTTTCAAAACTAACGTCATCCAACGAACACCCTATATTTTAGATTATTATCAGTTGGGTGCACTTTTTTTTACGGATACTATGTAAATACAGGGTTTTACTAAATCTTTTTTTAAAGAAATTTACTTCCGCTTAATAAAACTTTTAATTGGTTGCCACCTAAATTTCTAACGCAAAGATTAAGTGACTAAATCTAGAAGATTTGTGCATGCTATGGTCACATTAGCATACAGTTGAATTCTCTATTAGTTCTTTCGTTTGATTATGCGTTAACATATTAGGCGAATCCATAAATCACGTCGTCTCATTAACTTTACATTTTTGTTCCAATTTTTTTTTTTTTTTTTTTTTTATTTTCGAAGAATTTGTCTCAATTTTTGCGCATGAACGAACACAAATCACGATTTTATTTATATACAGTAAAAATATATTTTTTTTCTTCATCTGTTCTCATAACATTTTTTTTTCTTACTCTAATATCATTTTATATCTTTTTTAGGTTTTTGCGAAGTCGAAATTGATGTATTCGGTTGCTCAGTCGGGCGATGCTACCTGCTTCGGTCTCATCTCCGCTACCGAAGGTCCCAAGACCATGAAACTCTTCCGAGGTGAGTAATTAACTTTTTCCTTTTTTATTTTTTGCTCGCTAAACACCGAAAACGAAAAAGAGATGGAGAGAAAAAAAGATTGTCTTTGAGATGTAATATGAAACATGTCCTGAAGGAATTCTTTTTCCGGGTATGCGTGGGTGGTGAGAGGCTAAGTTTATGTACAAAAAGAAGAAAGATAGAAAGAGAGAGAGAGAGAGAGGGTGGGGAGATGTCATAATCATCGTAATAATACTAATAAAGATTTGAGGCTGCGGATTAGAGATGAGCTATTAAAAAAAGTACAAAAAGAGTGAGTGTAAGTAGAAGCGAGAGAGTGAGTGAGAGAGCGAGGGAAAAAAATTAGGTGGATGCGAGAGACTTATTATAAGCTCTTTCAACGACACTGCTTTTCCAAGGGTGGGTCGAGGGTGGAGCGCAAGAAGAGAAATGATGTGCCAAACCTCGATTTATCGTTTTTAAATGAAGAAAAATGCGAATATTTTGATGCATCTTTTTTTTTTTTTTTGGAATCGTGGTTGAAAAATCATGGAATCAACGCCAGGAATCATTCAATTGAGCTTAGAAACTCATTAATTTAGATATCAAAAATATTATTATTTGATGACGTAATTTATTAACGTTAGTTCTGAAATTTAGGCAATTTTAATGTGTCCATGAAACACAATCGAGTAAAACAAATCAACGAATTTGAAAATTTTGGTTTCATTTTTATTTATTTTTTGTAATAAATGAAAATATTTTTTTTTGTTAATATTTTTTGAAAGTTTAATTTAGGTTATGCATTTTATCCGCGTTTTTGTTTCTTATTTATGCTTTTTTTTTTTTTAGCAAATTTTTTATTTATTTAGATTTCAATAGTATTTGATCACAAAAGTGATTAATTGTCGGCTTTTACTTCCTACAGTATACTGTATTAACTTCATTTTACATATTTTTTTCTTAGCTATTTTTTTTTTAATTATTATTTGATGACGTAATTCGTTAAGGTTAGTTCTGAAATTAAGGCAATTTTAATGTGTTCATGAAACACAATCCAGAAAAATAAACCAATGAATTGAAAATTTCAGTTTTATTTTATTAATTTTTTTTTTAATACAAATGAAAATACCTGTTAATTTTTTTTTTTTTCTTAATATTTTTTTAAAGTTTAATTTAGGTTATGCATTTTATCCGCGTTGGTTTCTTATTTATGCTTTTTTTTATTTACTTAGATTTCAATAGTATTTGATCGCAAAAGGGATAAATTGTAGGCTTTTATTTCTTATATTAATTTCATCATTTTTTTTCTTAGATATATTTTTTCTTAGCAAAGTTGTGGTTTTGAAAATTAAGGGTATAACCCTGAAAATGGTTGTAAACGGGTATAAAAAAAGGGCCGCATAAAAAAAAAACGATAGATTGAGGTTGCGCTCGAAGCTCGGTGGAAATCGGTTAAGTAAGTTAATGCGGTGACGTGTATATTATAAAGATGTGTTTTTTTATATCCCTTTCTCTCTCTATCTTTGTGTTATGTACATTTTTTGGGTGCATAAAAATAATAATAATAATATATATGATTTGGAATGTAAATGCGTTCGACGCCTGCACCTTCTGCGTTGAAGAAATTTATTAGAGCTCGCGAGGATCCATCAACTGGTAGAGAGTGAGTGAGTGAGAGAGAGAATTAAGAGATAAGGGGGCGGCGGGGTACATGTCTTATTTCATCGCTTTTTATACAATGAGAAATTTGCTAACGTAATAAAACGGGGGAGAAAATGATGACTTTTTGCGTCGTCTTTATCGTTTTTGATTCTCTCTTTTAGGGAGTTGACTTATTTTGAATTTTAAGTCGGCGCGTGTAATTATATGGACGGTAAACGACGACGGGCGGAGTGGGTAGTATAGGGAGCGGGGTGATGAAAATATCAATAAGGAAATAAGCAACGATCCGATAAAAGGCATATTAACATTTTTTTTTTGTTGATGTGGCGGTGGGGGGAAAAAAATTGTTTTGATACGCCAACATTTTTGGATAATTGAGTTGTAAGATGAATAACAAAATATCATTTTTATCGGATGAGTTTTTTTTCTCTCTCCTTATAATGGTGGTAATGCATATTCAATATAAATAAACATGATTAAGATGTGGTTTGAGTTTGAGTTTTAATTAGATGCTTAGCTAAAGGTTAAAATGATATCGAATAACATTTAATTTAGGGTGTTCGTTGGATGATGTTAGTTTTGAAACATGAATAAACCAGTCGAATTTTAATGAAAATCAATTTTTTTAAAAATTTACATTAATTAACACCTCCTATTTAATAATAAAAGACAATATTTAGAATATGATCTCTACAACTGAGTTGGCACGTGTTAATGCGCTCAAGTTTTTTTTTTCCCATTAATCCTATGGTAGATGCCGGCACATGCCGAGATTCAGTCGGCAAGTGCAAGCTGGAAGTCCGCAAAAGCTTTAGTCGTCAAAGTGAGAGTGTGAGCACGTTTATACGTGCCGACTCAGTTGTAGAGGTCATATTCTAAAACTTGTTTTTCATTATTAAATGGGAGATGTTATTAAATGTAAATTTCATAAATATAATTAATTTTCATTTAAATTCCACTGATTTATTCATGTTTTAAAACTAACGTCATCCAACGAACATACTATGCTTTTTTAGAAAATACATGTACTCGATATTTTTTTAATTAAACGAGTTCCCTTACGAAATAGCATAAAATGGTAAAAACTTTAGAACTGAAACTTAAAATTATTATTAAAAAAAAATTTAGTAAAATCTAGATTAATAAAGCCGGAAGTAAAAATATTGAAAACAAATCAATAACATCGGCAGCTTATTTCAAAGATATTCATTTTATAGCCGGGGCTATATTTTAACATAATAAAAATCTCTAATATTTTTTGTTGGAAGAGAAAAGTTAGACCGAAGATGTTACTAGTAGTATTAACTCGTCTCAATTTTTTAAATAATGATAGAAAAGAAAAAAAAAAGATGGGGGTATAAAATGTAATTTGGAAGATGTGTATGGGAGTAACGAACCAAACCACCTATGATCAATTTTCTAAGCAACTTTTCTACGCGCGTCAGCCACACTGTCTACGCTCTATTCGAACCCTAAAAAGGTATTCTAGACACGTTTATTATTGAAGAATAACTTCTCATTTAATATACTTTTTAGCCCGCTATGACCGGCTTTAAGTAGGTGTTGGTTGGAGGGGATCTTCTTCGGGAGAAATAACCTATAATAACGTGAATAACATAGCGGCGGCGTTATTATCAAGATTTTTCTCTTTTTATCATTCATTCAACGACGTTACGTTACGCTACGCTCTACCTATTCGCATTTTGTGATTATGAAATTGCTTACGTGTGCGCATAATATCAACATATTCATATTTTTTTTGTTGTTGTTGCTTGGGGATGGTTATTTGAAGCGCACCCCCGAACTGTGGAACGGGTAAACAGACAGTGTCTATTGTTAGACGACGCTAATAAAAAAAAAAGATGGTTTCTTTGTTTGACGAAATTGTTTATTTATTTAAGGTGGAATCCTTGTTTATTTGTATTTTTAGTTATGGTTAAGTTTGTTTTTCACGCGTGAATCGTTCGAGCGAAGCTTTGAAATGACAAAACTCGCATTGAATTGAGTGAAGTAACTTTATCTAGGTAGTTTTAATTTTTTTAAAAAGAAAAATATTAAGTACAGTATAATTTTTGAACTTTCCTACTATATACTGTACATTAAATTTTCTTACTCGGACGAGTGGAAATAAAGATTACGGAAATTCAGATAAAAAGAACACTAAAACATCATAAAATAAACCATTTTTTGACATTAACCCCGCTGATTCGAATTTTCACTAATCCGAACAAGGACCGGTCCTAGTTAGTTCGGATTAACGGGGTTCCAGTGTAGGCGTATCACAGTAAGAAATTCTTGCTAATAACAAATTACACAAATAACAAATAAAAGCCAATCAAGAATTTAATACATTTTTTAAGAACGTCAATTTAACGGAAGTACCGTAGAACTCCAATATTCGTCATTAATCCGTTTCTGAGAAATTGACGAATATTGCAAATGACGAATATCAAGCAAATTTTTCCCATAGAAATACATTAGAAGCGGTTTAATCCGTTCTCAGCTTTGAATTTTTCTCGTAAACCTACATACTTACCTACCTACCTTTAAGAAAAAGCAAATTAACACAGAAATCATAACAAAAATATTTTAATTACCGGTACTTATTAATTAATAGTTTATTAATCATTTAATATTGTTATAAGATTGTCTATAGATTTACTTTTGATGTTGTGATGATTTATCTGCATTTGTTTTTTTAAGAATTTATATCCAATGTTGTTATTTTTTTGCTATTATTTTTAAAATTTACACTAATACTGATGAGCAGCTGACTGCAAGCGGCGTCAGAAGTGTGGCGAATATCGATTCTGCGACAAATATCGAACAAGAAGAAAAAAAAGCATGATGAGTATTGGTGGGGACGAGTATTTTGAGTTCCTCTGTATTTTATTCGCTATTTTACTCGGTCGAGTATTTCGCATTGTAACCGTAGCTTAAACTGTTAAAATGAGCTCGGTTGTTTATTCAATTTAATTTTTTCTCCTCCCTCGACTTCTTCGCTTTTTAGCCCATCAACGGTTAAGGGGGCGTGTTTAGAGTTACGGGGGGAAGGAGGGCGTGGAAAGGTATTAAAGCGAGTAATTATTCGCGTTACCTTATTTGTATAAGTTGAGGAAGTAAAAAAAAACGAGCATCGTAATTCTCCAACGTAGTATAAATAAATAAATAACTTAGCGTTAGTTGTTTTATTCGCTTCCATACAAATGCGTCATTATGCGCCATCGACTTCATTAAGAGTAAACAAAAGCGAGAAACAGCCGTCACTCGTTACCTGAGCTTAACGTGGGAACGGAAAGAGGAAAAGGAAAGCTTATTAGCACCGTTTAACACTTTCTATGCTAATTACAATATGTTGCGCTGATTTCCCTTTTCGTTTTTCACTTTTTCCTTTTTTTTTTTTTTTTTTTTTTTATTTATTTCACTCTATTTCTCTATCAATCTTTCTTTTTAGCTTTTTATGCCGAGTCATTAAAAAGTTTTTGGCGAAGAAGTTTTTGATGCGCGCGCGCACACTTTCTTCTTCGTCTTCCGCTGCTGCTGTGTTTACAGATGATACGTGTAAACACGGTTGATGGAGCCCAGAGCGATGGAGAAAGAGAAAAAGGTTAATTGAGGCGACGTCGTAGATTTAATCTTGCCACATGTTAAGTAGGCTATAATTTTGAAGGTTAACTCTGTGGTGTGGATAAATGACCCCCGCGAGTGGAGACAAATTAGCCGGAACAACCTCGATTTTACGTTTTTAAGACCGCGTCAAAATGGGGACGCGTTTTATTTTTAAGAAGAGAAATTTTTTTCATTAAAAGAAATTTTTTGATTTTTTTTTGGGGTTAATTGTTAAAGGAAAAAGTCGTTTGTTTTATGTTTTACGTAAATTTTTGTTAAAAATTAGTATAGCTCGTGCAATGGAATTGAAATGATGAGATTTAGAGGGCGGAAGTTTGATTTGTTGTGGTTTAGTTTCGTTGAAGCCACATACGTATAGGCCTTTTTTTTACGACGAAATTTTTTTTAATGTAAAAGCAAATTTAAGTAATAACAAAAAAAATGTGTTTGTTGTAGTGAAAATTTGGTACGGTACCGGATTTGCGGAATTTTATTGTTTTTTCGGTTTAAAAGTGTTGTTGAAGCGAATAATACACATCATTTTTACCAGGAATTTAATACTCAAAATATGTAAAGTTAATTTATTTATTTTCAAAAAAAAAAATTTTTTTATTTTCTATTTTGGTTTAATATAACGAAATTTAGAAGACTAGCAATTATTTTGTTTGTTGAAGCAAAGTATCGTTGATGCGAAAATATCAAGAAAGATACTGTTTAATGTATGAAAATGTTTATTAATTTTGCGTTTTAAAATGTTGAAAAACATTTAAATTTGTTCTTGTTTTTTTCCAGAAAGTACGGAGTACTTTTTAGTAAATTTTTTGCTAGAACAATAATATTGATTCGGTTGTTTGAAGAAACAAAGTCCGAAATTGATAATTTTGTGAAGAGATAAACAATGTGGACCTTTTTTTTTTTTCAATCAATAATCGTTATTTTTTTAATAAAAAAAAAAAAAAGAAACAAAAAAAAATATATCGGTACTGTATCATAATTTCACGAATAAACTTAACGATCTTTTGACCACAAAAACTTATTATTGTTTCGAGTAGAATGAAATTTAAATTTATTTCCCACCACCGAAAAAAAAAAGGTTGTTTTGAAACGCTGCGTTTAAAAACATCGAAAAGGGTCAAAGTTTGGACTCGTTTTCCTTCTTCGACTAATCCATTCAATTTAAAATCTCTGTTTTTGTGCTTCTAAAATTGGATTATAAAATGTAAATCGTGGAATCGGAGTTTTGTTGAGCGCATCGATAAGGCAAGTGGAATTCGTTGTTGTTCTTAATTTGAGCATATGCGAATGGAGTAGGAGGGTGGTTTTGGGTCTTTGGGATGGGCGTAATTTGGACGGCAAAATTTGTGATGGCGCGCCGCCGAGCACGCTTCGAGTTTTCGACCGTTTAACAGATGCAAATCTTTTTCTCATTTCTAATGGCAATAAACACCGCACTTTTCTTTTGTTTCAATGAAATCGCGCAATTTATCGCTTCCTTTTTTTTTTTTTTTTCTTTTACTTTTTGGCTCTTATCTCCGCTTTTCTTTTCGACTTTCTTTTATCGTTTCGGTCCGTCGAGCCGCGGGCGACGAACAACCGGAAGGAACGAGAGAAAGAGAGAAAAAGTTTTGCTCGGAAAAGATAGCCACATTTTTCTCCAAAAGATATATATTTTATTTCTAAAAGTGTTGTACATTTTCCCCGAGTGTAATTACCGATTCAGAGTCGCTAACTACTCGACCGAGTCGATCGAAGCACATACTGTAGATGCTTTCGTTTATCTTTCACTCATCATTTTAATACGTTGAAACTTTTTAATCGGAGTTTTAAAAAGAAAAAAAAATATTTTAATGAAATTCAGAAACTATTTAAGACGACGTTTCAAGTGCTTAAAACTAAATTTAATTGTGTTTCAAGTGCTTAACAATATTTTTAACTGCATTTGATGTACTTAAAATTAATTATTATGGGATTCTAAGTGCTTTGAATTGTTTTTAACGGTGTTTAAAGTGCCTAAAATTAATTATTTCGAGAATCTACGTGCTTAAATTTAAATTTAGTGATGTTTCAAGTGTTTAATAATAATTTTAACTGTATTTGAAGTACCGTACTGTACCGGAAATTAATTATTACGGGATTTAAAGTGTTTGGAATTATTTTTAATGGGGTTTCAAAAGCGCTAAAAGTTAATTATTACGTGATTTTAAGCGCTTGGGAATTATTTTTAATGTTGTTTCAAGTACTTAAAGTTACGTTTAGTGATCTTTCAAGTGCTTAACAATAATTTCAACTGCATTTCAAGTATTTAAAATTATGTTTAATGATCTTTCAAGTGCTTAACAATCATTTTAAATGTATTTCATATGTTTAAAATTACGTTTAGTGATTTTTCAAGTGCTTAACAATGGTTTTTAGCTGTATTTCATGTGCTTAGAATTATTTTTAATGGTGTTTCAAGTATTTAAAATTAGGCTTAGTGATCTTCCAAGTGTTTAGCAATAGTTTTTAGCTGTATTTCAAGTGGTTAGAATTATTTTTAATGGTGTTTTAAGTGGTTAAAATAGAATTTAATCGTATTTTAAGTGCTAAAAATTATTTTTAACTACATTTCAAACGTTTTGAATTAAAATTATAACTGGGATATCAAGTGCCTAGAATTATTTCTAGTAACGTTTCAATTACATTTATATTTAAAGTGCTTCAAATGGCGGATACTCCTTTGAAATTTTAAACTGGCGGTTAACCACCGTTTTCCTATACAGTATCATGTTACTACCGTACCAATAATTATTATTAACCGAGAAAAAGAATGAACTGGTTTCTAGTACCGAATGAACGGCCGAGTTCTGGAAATTGCCGAGTTAAACCAAGATATGAAACAATTAAAATAGTTGCGCGTGGCCTCCCCTCATTTTCTCTATTCCCGAGGTTACCCACTCTTCCTCTCCGCTTTTCTTGCGGATAATTAGTTATGCAAATTTGTTTGGGGTTCTTTTTATTTTTTTTTTTTTTCTTCTTGTACTTATAAACTGAAGATAGGCGAATGGAGTGAAGTGGAAAGGGAGATGGATGGCTGATAAGGTTTGAATTACACACGCAAAGTGGGGTGCATCGGGGGTTGTTGTCAGCAAAAATAAGGGAACTGGAAGGGGGGATGGAGTTGCGACGAATAAAAATTAATTTATTGACATATAAGTTTTGGCGTGGAAATTTTTGGCATATTAC
Organism: Polydesmus angustus; assembly: GCA_034698085.1. Taxonomy (NCBI): domain Eukaryota; kingdom Metazoa; phylum Arthropoda; class Diplopoda; order Polydesmida; family Polydesmidae; genus Polydesmus; species Polydesmus angustus. The sequence continues at coordinate 24,208 of JAQGAY010000053.1, forward strand.
ATGTACGATAACGTTTCGTCAGATAAGGCTTCAATTTCAGCTATAATGACTATTTCATTTAAACAAGCCTTAATTGAAATTCCATTTTCTCTCCCCCCTATTTTTACTCCTTACATTCGCCGAGCTTTTTTAATAACCAGCTCGATGGGTGGTATTTTTCTGCGCATAAATTATGAATGGCGGATCCAATTTCGATGACTTAGTTCTCTCTCTCGTAAATTGCCATCTTTTATTTTCGCAAATCTCATCAGACATCCGGAATCGACCGCACACGTCGAATTTAGAGCCCCGAGAGAAAGAAGAAAGAAAAAAAAAAATTCAGGCGATATTTTTTTTTTAACGTTTCGATATTATATACGACACGCATTATAATATTCGATTGGTGATGATGATAGGCAGAATTTCTAATGCTTCAAATATTTTTACCTTTTTTTATTTTATTGTGTCGTTTTATTTTATTTTATTTTTTTTTTAGTATGTGTAATTGCATTTGGAGAATTGTCGTAAAACGATAGAGAGAGTTCTTAATGGCCACGATAAAATATTGTTTTCAATTAAGATTTGGTGACGTATTTGTGTTTATTTAAAACAGTTGATAGGGCTGAATCGAGATAAGATGTGATTTTTCTAGAAATTCAATTTCATCTTTTTTTTCCCCCTTAGTTTTAATTGAGCCTGAGGGTTTTTATTTTGCGTAGATGACTTTTGAAGATTACCAAAACTTAATTTTTTTGTTTGGGACGTTTAATTAATATATAGATTTGTAATAAGAAAAAAAAAATTGGAAAGAAAATAAATTGTTTTTATCTAAGTAGAGAATCGCGGTTTTACATCTGTCGCAATTTTCTTTCGTAATTTAATTTGATATTTACTTAATTATGTAAATGGTATTGAGATGGAGGGAGGAAGTTATTATTCGTGGATGAAAATAAGATAAAGCACAAAAAATAACAATGAAAACTATTTATCAAAATTTCAAAACAAAAAAAAAAGTATCTAGTTTGAAGCGGCCAAAACTATAAGTTGAAATTGAGTTGATTCAATTTATACTTTTTAAGCTTTGATTTTGTTCCAAAATAATGCTTTTAACAAAATCTCGTTTTTTGGAGTAATTTATTTTCGCCAAAACATTAAATCAAGATTTGGCCAAAACTATTGGTTTCGATTTCGCTCCAAATACAGTATTGGCGTGTGAACAAAACTTTCCTGTTTGTGGATACTTTATCGCCTTTTAAAAATTGCCAAAATTGTAAATTTAGATTTAACCGTTAAATCTTGATTTATAAAATCGGTTTCAGGGGGGAAAAAATTTTAAATCAACGACTGCGCCAAAAGTTCAAAGGTGCCAATAAGTTTTTGAGGTAAATAAACTTCGCACTTGATTACTCTTCTAAACTAGAAAATGGCTTAATTTTGTTTATCCAAAAATGTAAATAAAAAAACAACTCTGATGATCTTAATCACGTTTGGCTATTAATCTGAATTAATAATCGCGTGATTCATTTTTTCCTCCAAACAAAATTACTGTATTTCCCCCCAAAAAAATTTTTCATCTCAATTTCTAACGAAAATTATGTAATTGCGCTTGCGCGAACCCATCCGTCACTCTTTGTACGACACGCGTAACTCATCACGTCCAATTCTCGTGACGTGACGCGTGCATGCAACACGAGGAGGAGCGTGCGTGTGTCTACACGTAAAGTGCTCTTCTTGGCGCCATTTTTAACCGCTTTTCCAAGGAAGAAGGAGTGAGGGAGAGGGGCTTATGAATAAAATAAGTTCCGGTTCAGAAATAACAGTTTGCTTCGGAGGGAGGCAAGTTTGGTTTGTAATGACGCCATTCCGTCAAACTTTGGCGGACGTTTAACGCGCGGGAACCACCTCTAGCGCTCATTTCAACACCCGAAATAAAGTTGCAACTTTTCTCCTGACGTTTAGTCGATATTCGCCTCGAAGGGGGGGGGGGGGGGACATTTTTGTGAGCGTCGATACAACGAATTTCGTTGCTAATCAAATTTTTCTAAATTCCGAGTTAGTATCGGTAGCGAGTACACCCGGCACAGTTTTTACACGGATTTTTTTTTACACGAATTTGAAATAACACGGTTTCAAAATCAAATTTCATTTTCTTTTTACGCGAAAATTTTTGAAATAACAAGGATTTTTAACCAATATCAAAAATATTTTTTGCTTATTTTGGGAATTTTTTAATTTTTTCATGTCTTTATTTATGTACCATGTATTAATGATAATTTGATAATACTGTATGTAATTTTTGGTAGCTCTTATACAGTATAATATCACAGAATTCCCCCAATACTTTTCTTACAAGAATTTTTTTATACGTATTTTTCAGGAACGTATCCCCCGTGTAAAAACAGTATTAGGTGTATCGTATTAGTATAATTCGATCAAAAATAAGATAAAAATTTTGGTTCGAAACCATTTTATTTTACTTTGGTTCAGAAAATTTTTGATATTATTTTTAATAGTGTTTCAAGTGCTGGAAATTATTTTTATGCGATTCCGAGTGCTTAAAATTTTTTTTTTAGTAAGATTTCAAGTGTGCAAATGTGACTATAAATTTAATATGATTTCCATGGGAATTTTAGGACTTTTATTTTTTAACGCGAAATAAATTCTTTCAATATTTTTAACAATGGAGAGGTGAATAATAGCAATCATGGGTCCCTATTTATTATATTCATCGAACATTTAACCCAATTATCGAAACGTAAAAATGATTACTATCGATCGCTACATTTGCATATAATTTGCATAAAATGAATTCTGCAATTGACTACAACAACGTGTTTTTCAAAGTAGCATTTAAAGAGGGAAAAGATTCAAAACAAAAATACGCTTACCATAGGGAAATCATATAAATATGAAAAATATCTTTCTCACCATCATTTTTTTTTTTTTTTTTCATGAAAGAAATAAAAAAAATAGATTCAGAATCAGAAACGGTATAGGCCCTACTATAAGAAAGTAATATTAAATACTGAAAATTAGTTTTCCCCACTATCGTATGGGTAAAGCATTGTTATTCTTAGCTACAGTATAAAATATCAAATATTTAGCATAAAAAAAGCAATCATTTAATTAGTTAAAAGTTTGAATGGTTATTGAGCATGATAATAATTACAGTATGTGCACAACGAAATTTTTTCCCCCGAACTTTGTTGTATCGACATTTGAAATATCGGCTGAACTCGGAACTTTCGAGGCAGTTTCGACTCCGCCCACCTTCATGTTTGAGCCGCCTCGTAGGGTACCCCATCCCGGGGCGTAATATTTATGTTTGAAGCGGCGCTTGACGATCTATCAAGAAATGCGAGGAGAGTGGTCACGCCAAAAAATGCTTTCATTTTCAGCAAATTTATTCACGCGCCAAAATAAAAAAAAAAAAGAAGAAAAAAAAAAAATAGGCAGGGGGTGTAGTTTCGCGTTTTTGGCTTTTCGATGGGTTTGGGGAAAAACGATGAAGATGTTGAGAGCGAGCGGAGATCGCTTTTGACTGTTCGTGCGCAATAACATCACTTTTATTTATTCGCGATAATAAAAAATAATAAATAATAAAAAAAAAGATTCGCACACTATTATTGATCGGGGGAAAAAAAATTAGTCTGCAAATTAAATGCGAGTTTTCTTTGATGCATTTTTTTTTTTTTTTAATAAAATAAATAGTTATTTGGAAGTTGCGTTAAAAGCGTTAGTTCAGCGAAATATATGTTTGCTTATTGGTCAGAATTACGAGTATTGTATTTTCAAGCAAAAGAAATGTATTTTTTTTTACGTCTATTTTCGCACCTCATACTTAGTAAAATTACGCAAGAATGGAACATAAATCTAAATGAACGGTTTTACTTTTACATGTACTAGGGGTATTTAAAAAGTAAGTTTCCCTCATCAAGAAAAAACAAAATAAAAATGACAAAATTACAAACAAAATTTATTTACTTTTGTACACTATTAAACTAAATACACTGTAATTTTTACCCTTTTCTGAGCATTTCCGGCACCTAAACAACAGCTTTTTGACAACCACTTTATAAAAATCTGCCGCCAATAATTGCTGTGTTTTTCAACTTTTTTTCCTTCATTTTTTTCAGTTTTTTTCACTTTTTTTTTCACTTTTTTTTAAATAAATTTTTCTATCAATAATTCTTTATATCAATTGTTTAAATTTTTCTAAATTTTGTTACCGGTATCAATTTTTTTCAAATTGTTTTTTTTTTTTTTTAGTTTTTTTTTTCAGATTGTTTTCAGATTGTTTTCAGTTTTTTTCCAGTGTCTTTTAAAACTTCTTTTATCAAATTTTTTTAATTCTACATTATTTCAAATTTTATTTATCAATTAATTTACATTAATTTTTAAAAATATTTTTTCAATTTAATTATTAAAATAATTTTGGGGGGAAAAAAAATGATCGGTGAAAATTGGCGGCAGATAAGGATGAGGTGGGAATCAAAAAGATGTTGTTTAGGTACCGGAAATGCTCCGAAAGGGGTCAAAATTATAGTGCATCTAGCTTAATAGTGTACAAAAGTAAATAAATATTGTTTGTAATTTTATCATTATTATTTTGTTTTTTCGTGATGAGGGAAACTTACTTTTTAAATACCCCTAGTAGCTACCGAGGCTGCCAAAAGTTCATTCGTGCTAAGAGTTTGCGCAGCATTAAAAATTTGTGAAACTTAACGAACTTTTCGAACTAGCCCACGATCACTCTTTCCGGCGCGTGGGTTTATTTGCGTTCCGGGACGTTTTTTTCTAAATATCAGCTGGGTTGCGTGGTTACTTCCACCCCTCAGCGCCTAAGTTCACATCAACGCTCCTTCGCTACGGTGGTTCTAAAAAGGTTGTGTGGGGATGGAAAGAGGACAAACGGAATTACAAATACGATTATCACTCGTAAAACATTCGTTTTCCGCTTGTGATTTCAGTTGGCGTGCTCATAACGTCATCATTAAGTCGGAGGAGGACCAACTGTTTTTTGGAGATTATTATTAGAGAGAGAAAACGAAAAAAAAAAGCATCTGTCAAACAACAATAATAATAATTAGGGAGGTGCGGACGCATCGATACGCTCACAAACCCGATGTTTAATGCGTGTTCGAATGCTAAACACCGGTGATTAGGGCGAATCTTTCCAGGGAGAGGGGTTCGTGGGTACCGTAGGTAGGTGGGTGGGGTTAATGCAGCAAATACCGTGCTGTTATTAATTTACGCCAGTTGGCTTATCGTCTATTAATCGTTTTAGCTCACCAAAAATAACATCGCGCACCCTCGCTCTTTTATCCCCCCGTTGAGTTGCGAAGTGAAGCGGGGGAGGACAGAAGAAGTGCGGAAAGGCTAATCGATTTTATTGACTTCAAATCACCGTTCTGTATTTCACGTTAATTCGTTTATGAGGACGGTCAAAGATTTATTACTTCGTTATTTTAATGTAAATGTATAGGGTGTTCGTTGGATGACGTTGATTTTGAAACATTAATAAATCAGCCGAATTTTAATGAAAATGAATTATTTTTTTAAAATTTACATTATTTAATACTTCCCATTTAATAATAAAAAACAATTTTTAGAATATGACCTTCCCAACTGAGTCGGCACGTATTAATGCGCTCAAGTTTTTTTCCACATTAATTCTATGGTAGATGCCGGCACGTGCCGAAATGCAGTGGGCAGGTGCAAGCTGGAAGTCCGCAAAAGTTTTAGCCGTCAAAGTGAATGCGTGAGCACGTGCCGACTCAGTTGTAGAGGCCATATTCCAAAAAAAAAATTTTTATTATTAAATGGGAGGTGTGAACTAATGTCAATATAAAAAAAGAATTCATTTTCATTAAAATTTGGATAATTTATTCATGTTTCAAAACTATCGTTTTCCAACGAACACCCTAATGTTGGAAAGTTTGCGGATTTTTAAGAAATTTATAGGAATTTCCGTGTAAATTGTATTTTGAAACTTCGCGAAATGTATTATTTTAATGATACATTTTGCAAACATTTGAGTGATGAAATAGCAATAAAAATATCTGAAAAATATTAAAATTCAAGTCGTTTCAAGAAACTATAAGTTTTATTTTTTGTCTAATGCATGTAATAAAATAAGTAAAATTTTGGATTATTTTAAGGCTTTTTTGGATAATTTGGTCTAAAAAATTGGGGTTTTTTTTTTAGTTTGGTTTTGTGGAATGTTCGTTTCGATTGGTTGCGGTGGGTAAATTATTTTATCGTATACAGTTGAGTTTCCGCAATGCTGCTTTTAAAATTCAATTTAAACGAAACCTGTGTTTTGTTGTTGTTGTTTTTTTTTTTTTTTTGCTGGTAAATTGCAAAATGGCAATTTGCATGAAAATTGGTTTTGTTTATAAATTGAATTTGTTATACATTTTTATTGTAAATGACTAAAACGGAAGTTCTTTTAAAATTTGATATAACGCCATATTACATCCGTATAGTAAAATGACATCGTTTTTAATGGAATTTCCAATTATTGTCTTATTACAACTACCATTTTCTCCAACAAATTGTAAATACTGTAGCGGTGGTAAATATTTGACGTCATTTTCCGACGATCTCTCGACTTTCAGGATTATTATTTGGCACGTTGTGTCACAGCAGCCGAAAAAAAATTTTAAATAAAAGAAACGACAGAAGGAAAAAAAATAAAGAGTTTAGAAGACAATTACATTTGAGTGACGTAATTCCACGAGATGGACAGAGGCGATTAGGGTGAAATTAGGTCGGGTGTTAGGCTAGGGGGGCTAAGGGGGTGTTGGATGGGGGGAGACGTAGCGTGAGCGTAATTTGTCAAATGTGCGCTTTACGGCGATTTCTATCGTCGCGAAAAGCGGATTGCGTCGCGCGGAGAAAAGAAGAGGAAATGCGGTGAAAATTGAAGATTTAAATTTCTATGTAAAATAGGTCATTGAAAATGTGTTGAAACTCTTTTTTTTTTTCTTTTCTAAAGAAGGGGGTAGTATAGAAAGTGAGGGTAGGAGGGGGTCTTTTTTATACTAAAGCATCAACAAAATCACTTTTTCGATGTTTACGATTGAAAGCAAATTCCCTCGTTTTACACGGTTTGGGAAAAGTAATCTTTTCAAAGAACTAAACGTATGTTTAAATAATTTTTACAAGATTTTATTAAGATAATGTAAATATTGTACATGTAGGAGGGTCGCATTTTTTAATTATTTATCTAGAATGAAATTGAAAGCAAATCTGAAAGTTAAGTGAAAGATGGAAGCAAAAAAAAAATAATAATAATAATAAGCTTAGTAAGCAAAAAAATTACTTGTTGACGTAAATTAAGATGGGCTTAAACTGCAAAAGCTCTAATATGGGTGTTCGCGGAATTTAGCCAATTTTCAAAAATGAAAAAATCAGTCAAATTTTAACGAAAATGCGTTATTTTTTTAAATTTACATTCATCGACATATTAAATTTAATTTTAAAAAACAACAACTGATAAAAAAATTTTCTCGGATAAAAAATTTTTCTTGGATAAAAATTTTTCCTGAATAAAAAATTTTTCTTGGATAAAAATTTTTCCTGAATAAAAAATTTTTCTTGGATAAAAATTTTTCCTGGATAAAAAATATTTTTCTTGGATAAAAAATTTTTCCTGGATAAAAAATATTTTTCTTGGATAAAAAATTTTTCCTGGATAAAAATTTTTCCTGGATAAAAAATATTTTTCTTAGATAAAAAATTTTTCTTGGATAAAAATTTTTCCTGTATAAAAAATATTTTTCTTGGATAGAAAATTTTTCCTGGATAAAAAAATTTTCCTGGATAAAAAATTTTTCATGGATAAAAAAATTTTCCTGGATAAAAAATTTTTCTTGGATAAAAAATTTTTCCTGGATAAAAAAATTTTCTCGAGTAAAAATTTTTCCTAAATAAAAAATTTTTCTTGGATAAAAAATTTTTCCTAGATAAAAAATTTTTCTCGGGTAAAGATTTTTCCTGGATAAAAAATTTTTATCGAATAAAAATTTTTCCTGGATAAAAATTTTTTCTCGGATAAAAAAATTTTTCTCAAATAAAACTTTTTCCTAGATTAAAAATTTTTTTTGGATAAAAATTTTTCTCGGATAAAAACATTTTTCTGGATAATTAAAATAAATTAAATTAAATTTGATAATATTATGTCGATGAATGTAAATTTAAAAAAATAACGCATTTTTGTTGAAATTAGACTGATTTATTCATTTTTGAAAATTGGCTAAGTTCAGTGAGCACCCTATATAAACTGTTTTTAAACTGATAATAATAAAAACATTGGATTCAACCGATTATTTAATCTAAATTAAGCGACGTAGTTGTGTTTTAGAGTTTTAATCTCGCCGAAAACGATTTTACTAAACGAGATTAAATTTTGTTTACCAAACACACACTTCGTAGCGCAACATCATAACAAACTGAGCTCAGGGTAGAAAGAGATTTAAAATAGACGAGTGTTAGTGGCAACGGAATATAACTCAACAGTGTGAAGCGGGTTTTACGAAAGTCAGTTTCTTTCCCCACCGCCGGAAGTAAGGGTTTTGAATGTCGTCATCGAGTAACTAGACGACTAAACAAAGCAGGCGTCCCCGCTAAATGCGTAAGTAGGACGGCACACTGCTGGGTGAGGAGGGTGTGCGCCACGTGGATGAAGCGAGAAAAAAATCATCAGCTCACTTAAGACGGGATTTTTTCCCTTGCATTTTTTTTTTATTCCCAAATTTAAGCGCTTGTATTAAGCCCTAACTTTTTTTTCCCTCTTTTTTTGCTATCCTTTTTCGCCCATTTTTGGTTGAGGTTTTTTTTTTTTACTATTAATATTATATTTTTTCAGCGGTTGCGCGTTGTGTTTATAAATAAATCTTTAGTCGACGCCGAAGATGACAGGGCAAAAAAGGATTAGACGCAATTACCCCCTACTTTCCAAGGGCTGAGGGGGTATAGGGAGAGGAGTCTTAATACGTGTATACGAATGGGAAGAGATAATAACAACACTTCGCAAAAAAAAAATGTATAAAAAAAAATGAAACAAGCGAGCACGCACGCACACGCGCTAAAATAACGGAAATCTCAGCTTTGGATGTTTGTGTTTTTCTCTCTTTTTTTTTTTTTTTTTCTAAAAAAAAACATCTATTTTTTTATTTATTTATTTATTTTCTTGTTTATTAATTTTTACGATGAAATGTTGTTATAACGAATTTTATAACGTCCAGAAAAATAGTTAATACAGAGTTTGCGCAAAACCTCTCGTTACCTTATATCACTCGTTACCTTAATGTATGTGATGCGTCATCGGCGTTTTAAAAAAATTTAAATTTTTAAACCAAGTGGTCAAAAGAACAAATTCATCTAAATGAGGTCAAAATGACATCACAGGTATAAAGGAGTGCTATAAGGAGGTGCTGCGCAAACTCTCTATTGAATCAGTTTTTTAGACGTTATTCCAATCCGCAATTTATTATAGAACTATCCATAGTGTAAACTCACTAAATCTTCTAGAACATTTGAAAATTTTCTAGTAATGTACAGTGTGTTTTTAAATTTACGGAGTTTTTGAAAAACGAATAATGAAGTCAAATTTTAATGAAAATGAATTAATTTTTTAATATTTACATACAACATCTCCGATTTAATGATAAAATACAATTTTTAGAATATGACCTCTCCAACTGAGTCGGCACATGTTAACTCGATTAGCAAAATTTTTATAGGCGTAATTGCCAAACAAAATTCAACCAAACACGTGCGAGAGAGTTATTAGAACTTTCGTTACTTGCGTTAACATGTGCCGACTCAGTGGAGGAGGTCACATTCCAGATGTTATTTTTCAGTGTTAAAGCGGTGATGTTGTTCTAACTAAATATTAAAAAAATTATTTAGTTTAATTAAAATTTGACTTGTTTATTCGCTTTTTAAATTGAAAATTTTGCTAATCGTGTTAACATGTGCCGACTCAGTTGGAGAGGTCATATTCTAAAAATTGTTTTTTATCATTAAATCTGAGGTGTTGTTGTACGTAAATATTAAAAAATTAATTCATTTTTATTAAAATTTGACTTCTTTATTCGTCTTTCAAAACCTCCGTAAATTTAAAAACACACTGTCCAGCAAAAAAAAAAAAAAATACTCGTAATTATCTTGGAATAAATGTACAAGCAGTTGTATCGACATTTTGGTGTGTATTTGTATATTAGATATAATTTTTTTTTTTATTACGGTATGTTTATCTCGGAGAAAATATTGTCGGTTTTTCGTCTTAAATCTGAAAATTGTTAGCCGAGAAAAATATGCGAGATCAGGCTACTCTCTTCGGATCTTCTCGGTTGCTATGACAACCCGGATGAAATTAATATCTCGGATAGAAAGCTAGCTTTACACCCATCTTTTTAAGGATAGATAGATAGATGGAGGAAGAGAGGGAATAAGAATGCGGTTGGGGGGTCGAGCCAAATTTTGTCTAAACAAACTGCCGAAACTTCATAGTATACAATCATATTATAATTGAATCATCATCAGGGATGCTATTGCAAAACGTGACTGGAAATTATTGATGGAGAAGAATAAAAGGCGGTTGTTGTTGTTGGAGGGGAAATTACACCGATTCAGCATCTTTTTCTTTTTCTCACTTCCTGCTCCAATCTTACGACATTGTTTTTTTGCTAATTTAAAACTATGATGACCATTTCCTTTTCTCCATCTTTTACATCATCTTGTCTATAGCTTGTTTAATGCGTGGCGCCGAAATTATTTCCTTTCCATTAGCATTTTACGGAATGTGCAAAAAAAATTAATGCCAATAGCGTATTTTTATTTAATCTGGTTTTATTTTTATTTGGATTTTACTAATACAGCAATCTGCTTGATTAAATAAACATATTTGTAGATATTCCCTCAAAAAAAAAAAAAAGAATTTAAAGGGAAAATTATAAGACGTAAGCTGATGAATTCACGGACGGTTTAATCTTGTTATAGAAAGTGGTTTTATTAAATCTTGTTCGAAGGATCTTAATCTCGCTTAGAAAAACATTTCGTGCTGTTATCAAAACTTTAAAATTAAAAATTTAGAAAATTTAAGAAATCCGATGGGTACCGAAATATTATAAATAAACTAAATTTCAGACTTTAAGATTAAAATACTTAAACTGGGTTAATTAAAATCAGCAATTTTATATAAAGAAAATTATAAATGATTAATTTGTTTTGTAAAAATATTTCATACGGTAACTATGAAAGGAGAAAGGGAGAAAAAAAAACTGATTTTCCAGACTAATTATCTTTTTTTAAAAAAAAAAAATAATAAAAACAGAAAGCTAGTTTTTTGTTTACGAATTTAAATTTAGAAAAAAAGAACTTAAAAAAAAAATATGGCGTGGGATTTTTTTGTGCCCTAATTTGTATTAACAAATCGATCGATGAAGTGTAAGAAAAACGGTTGTGCATTAGTCGTATGATTAAACGTGAGGTAGATGGCGGATTAGGATGGTGGAATGGAGCGGTAAAGATTTGTTGATCACCCTGTAAGATGATTTGATTAATAGGAGAATAAGACCCGAGGTGTTTTTTTCCCCACCCACGCTTACGTCTTCATCATATTTCTCTCTCCCTATTTTTTTTTTCCTGCGTACACTTTTTTCTCCCGGTTGGTTGGTAGTGGGAATATCGATGTTGGGTAATCTAGAATCGAGTGAGTGAGGAGGCTATATTTACATAAAGACGACTTACATCTCCTTAAATCCCCTTTATTGTTTTCATATTGTTTTATAGCTCCGTTTTAGATCCCAATTTTCTATTTTATTTTAATGCACGTGAACGCACGAGCGAGATCAATGGGGGGAAAAAGAAGAAGAAGATTCTTGTTTGCAGTGACATATTTCAAAATCAATCTTGTAAAATGCTATTTTGTTTTCGGGTTTACTTACTACCGTAACATATGCGCTACTTTTATTTTATGTTCTCGATGTACAGGGTGCTCTCTACTTTTTTTTTTTTTTTTTGGGTTAAACTCGTTGTTTTTATATTATTTTAATAATCTTTTTTTGTTCTTAATTTTTCAGCCAGTTATCCCCCGTCCAATTGTCATTTTCCCTTCTGGGCCACTCAGTCGCACAAATGGCATCGGCTGGACGGTCTGAAGACGTACGTGTTCAGTAAAAAGTCCAACCATTCGTTCGTGATCGAAGCAGAACCGGAGAACGCGCAGGAGTCTCAAGTGTGGTGCTTGGAAGAGGTTCACCTGAGTCACCATCACCACCACCATCATACTCATCACGCCGGACCGGCCGCTGGAAGTGACGGCAAGGTGATGGCTACCTTCGTCACTCGCGTCATTATGGGCTGGTAAGACATCGACTTCCTTTACTCTTAATGAGCCGGAATTGATTGGCAATTGACTGTTTTTTTCTTTCTTTCTTTTCTTCTCATTTAGTACTAGCGGATACTCGTGTATGCATTTCGTGAAGAGAGGCAATCACGTGATCGAATTACAGACCGGTAAGTCGATTAATCTTCCTGGCGTCTTCTTTTTCTTCATTCTCGTCGTTGTCCTTAACCTTCTTCGAACTTAATTCTTTGTTTAATGGATGATTTACTCTCTCATTTACCTTGTTTAACTTCTCCTCGCACTCCCCACTCACACATTTTACTACCTTACTCACTCTTTCGGCTTTTAAATCACTTTCCAGAGACTACTTTCTTTCATCAAAATGATTAATTTAACCCGTTTCTTCATCAATAATCACATGTTTTTTTCTTCTCCTCGGGTTTTTTATTTCCTTTTTTTTTTTTTTTTTATTTAGGTTTAAATTTAATTTTTTTTCTTGATAATTTAGGTACGTTAACCAGGTATCCGAACGAAGCTTGCGAACTCCCAAGTTTTGATAGGAACAAATCGGAATACACAACTCTAATTTGTAAGTATAATAATTATTACAATATTTAATTTTTACCGAAGTTTAGGTTTTTTACGAATAAATAATTAAAAGTCGGGTTTTATTTTTAACTCGCGAAAATAAAGAAGTAAGTTGAGGAAAAGTTGATAACTTGAGTTACAATAACGAACGAAAAGAGCTTTCTTAAAAGTTTGTTTTGTTTTTTATTTTTTGTATAATAGCCAAATTGTAATTCTTTTTAATTTATTATTTTTACAACCTCGGTTGTATTATGATGCTTTTAATTGTTACGCACAGCCAGATTTTCTACGCTCTTAGTCTCACGTCTTTTAAATTCCGGGGTTAGAAGATTGTTAAATGTATTGCGTGAGTGAACTGTTAAGTTGGCAAATCTCAATTCCGGTTTCGGCTATCGTTAAGTACGGGAGGATATTTCTCTCTCTATCTCTCTCTCGCTCAACTCTCATCTCGACTTAAACGTCGTCTTAATTATTGCGGGTTGCCCACCCACCTCAACTTCCAATCCCTTATAATAAGAAAGCGTATTTTTATTTAAATAGCGAGGGCGATGGAAGGTCGTAAAATTGGGTAGTTTAAGAATCTCGAATTTCTAACTTTCAGTAATGGAGTTGTCTCGGCGGAAGAATTTATCTTTCCAACTGAGAGAGAGAGTGAGTGAAGAAGCGAAAGAGAGAGTTTTGGCGACTAGAAAATAGTGGAAAAGTTTGGCCCACTTCCAAATTGCATCACTTGATAATGCGTCATTTTCAAAAGAGTCTTTTTGCTTTTGACCACTTATCTTCGATCGTGATTTTTACTTGTTATCTTCTTTAGATCTGTCTATTTTTTTTCGTCTTTTCTTTCTTTTTTTTTTTCCTTTTTTTAAAGCTTCGTTTTCAAGTATATTTTGAAGGGTTGGGTGAGTGAGTGGGGTTTCGCGTTTTTTTTTTCTTCACTTCTTCTAAGAAGCTTAAACGATTTTTTTTTCTCCGTCTTCTTCACTCTACGTTGCCAATCTAACTTTTAAAGCTCAGGTTTGTTGCGTTATCTGGCGTGTATTTTTTTTTTACCGTAGTAAATTTTTCATTCTTTTTTGAGTATTTTTTTTTTTTTCTTTTCTAGAGTTAATTTTTCTTTTTTCGTACGGGGTTCTACATTTCTTTCTGCTGTTGGACAAATCATCAAATTGTGTGACCGATTTCATATCGCTCTTCTATCTTTAACGTCATTAAGATAGAAAAATGGTTACCCGCACACTCCAATCCCCCCCGCTCTCTCTCTCACTCTCTCCATCTTTTATCTTTTTTTATTTCGAAGAAAAAGTATAACGACTATCTTCAACTAATTCCAACCAAATGGCTTTTCACCGTTGGGGTTGTTTTACTCTTCACTCTAGCTTCTCCCATCACTACTGCATGACTTTTTCTCCATCTGCTTTCTCTATCTTCATCACTCTGTCTTTCTATCTCTCTGGATATCTTTAATATCTTTTTTCTCAAGTATCTCCCGCTTTCACTCACAATTTGTTGTGCGGGAAAACAAGTCGAATGATGTGATGTAGTAAAGCGAGCGCGCGTATTTTTCTATATAAATTTTTGTATCTTTAAGAGTTTGACGAAAGAATAGGGAGGAGGTGGGGGAAGAAATAGTAGAAGAAGAAGATGTAACGGACACGAGGAGGAGAGAGATATTATTGTTTTTGAGTTGCCGTGGGTTAAAAATTAAATTAATGGATCAGCGAGTTTGGCTTATTTTCTTTCTGTATTTTATAACCGTTGTGAACGAATTGAATCTACAGTTGATCCTATTTTAGTATTATCAAGATCTCTCCTTCTCCCTTCTGTTTCTTCCCTCTCCTTACATGTTCACTCTTTTTTTTTTTTTTTTTTCGATTTTCTTTTCCATAAGACTGTAGATTTCAATAAGTACCTATCTGACTTTGACTTTTATATCCCTGATATTTTTCAAAGAAATAGAATTTGACATCTTCAAACATTTTTTCTTACGATTGGTTCTTTTTTTTTAATATTATTTTTGGGATGCTGTATTTTATGAGTTAGAATTTCATTAGTCAACTTTGATCCCCTCCTCTTTCTTCGGACAATAATAATAATTATTTTATGAGGCTAAGGTTTCTGTCACTTTTCATTACTCTATTGACGAACGCGTAGTCTTGATAAAAATCGACAGCGAAATGTAATAATTTTGACTATTTTTGTTAGATTTTTTTTTTTTTTTGGTTTTTCTGTGTATTTTTAGATTTTTGTATTGCGAAGTTTTGGCAGCGGGACTAAAAATAATTATACAAATGGAAAATAAGATTGAAAAATCTCTACGTAACGAAGTTTTGTTTAATAAAACTTCAAAAATTGATGGGGAAATTTCACTAATCTGATTTGCTCGCGTTTCTATTTTTTTTCGATCGATATTTAAAGTTGGTTTTTTTTTTCTTGATTTCAGCTTCAACGCCCGAACGCATAAGATGTCCTTACAAAGGTCAATACGTTGCCCCGTCGATCGCCGCTCAGTTAACGACTCCCTCGGGACAGACATCCATTCTCAACTATCATTCGACGCCTTCGAACGACGTCAGGAACCATCGAGGTGGGATCGGGTCCTGCTCCAATTTCCTCAAAGTGCGAGTCGGTTGCGCGAGTGAAGGCGACGTCATGGAGTTTCAAGACGATTGCACTCCCGAACCCAAAACAGAAGGTCAGTTATAATCATTCATCGTATTAAAATACGATGAGGTATTAAGAGGTTAATTGGATTACAGTAATTATTCATAATAATTTAATTTTTGGTTTTTACAAATGGCGATTTATAGAACCGTTAATGAAATGCATTCCATTCTAGGAGGTTTTTTAAAAATATAGAATTATTTTTGGGTCAAAATAACCTTCGCAATCAACATAAAAATGCGAATTTTTAACATTTTTTTTTATCTAAAAACATATCTACAATTTAAAGCGAAGGATTACTAAAACTCAAAATAAACAAATTTTAAGATGAATTAATTAAATGTTAAAGATAAGTTTCACAGCAAATAAATCCTTTTTAAGCTCTCGTTATTTAGTAATTTTATTAGAATGGTAAACAGAAAGAGCTGACTAATGTTTACGTACGCAATTGATAGGTAAATACGAGAAACTATTACTAAAAGTAAGCAAAAGAAAAATTATTCTTAAGAAGATGTTCTGATTTTAAAAGAAAGACAATTCTTATTAAGGAAAAGGAGATATATTTTATTTTTCTTCGAGGAAAGCAAAGCGTGTTTGAATATGTATGCGAGGATCGTGTACACTGAGAGGGAGGGAGTGAGTTAGTTTGAGCTGGAAGCTGTTTGTCTTTTTTTTTATTTTGGGGAAAATAAATGCGTCGATATAAAATCGGAATGAAACGACGTGTGTTGATCCTTTTGTTTAGCGACCTCTAGCTGTAGAAAATAGAATAAACGGTGTGTGTGCGCGTGGGTTGGATGGACTCGCATCTGCGGTGAAATGTCGTTTCAACGAACTTGAATACAACGGAATTTGTTTTCAAAAAAGTTCCGATTGAAAGTACTTGGAATTTGCATAATACATCAACAAACTTTTATATTTGTTATATTTTTCAATTTAAATTGCCAATATTCATAGCTTAAGATCACTAATAATTATGTTTAGCTCTTTGGAGTTTTTTATTAGAAATGTCTGTACGTGTAAATACTTAAAGATTGATTTAAAAGTAGGCCTATTATTTTAACCATTTTTGAGAGTTTAGTTAACATTTTTTTTTTTTTGTAAATTTTTATCATATGTTCGGATTTATCGAATTTTGTTGGAACGAATCATCTTCTTTGTAACGACATTCCGCAGTTTATACAATCTACGTCCATCTTTTTTATTTCTCCTCCCGGACATTTACAATTTAATTTTCTCCGTGCCTTTTTATTTACGCACACACACACACTTTTATTTATTTTTCTTCCGGTTTTTCTTCACCAACTGCATTTCAATATTCTCAGCAGACGGCGCGATATCGTCCATTTGCCAACGCTTTTCTTCTTAATTTATGTTTTTGTTCGTTGTCTATTTGCGCTTTTTCTAATGATCTTTTTCTGTCTTGTTTTTTTTTTTTGCCACAGCCTTCCAATGCCACGGAGCCTGGGAAGAGAACGGAACCAGCTATTTGATCGCTTCTCTTAAAGGAACCAAACTCCGTTATTGCTTCGTAAGTAAAATAAGATCTTTTTTTTTTTTTTTTTCTTCTTCTCCCGAGTTTTTGTTCTAATATAAATAACATTTTCGAAAGAGAGAGCGAAAGAGATAAAACGTATGCAGGTAATATTATTTGCAACTGGTTCACTTTGAACGTTATTCTCGTGGTTAAACGAAGAAGTTGAAACGACTCGTAACGGTGTATATGTTGGAGAATCCTTTAATGTAGTTTAACTTTGTTGTCCCTAGATTTTGTTTATGTTGCCAATTCTTCCACGCATTGCGCACTTGAAGGGCCGCCTAGGGAAAAGCGGAGGTAAAGAGGGATAGGAAAAACTTAATATAAGCGTAGAAGAAAGAAGGAGAAAAAAAACGGATCTAATGTAGTACCGTAGGAAGAGTATAAAAAAATAAGGGAAGTAGGCGGTGGGGAAGATTTTAATGTTATTGACTGCTTGGATATATCTCCACAGTACCATGTGTATGGTGGTTGCTTGTTTTGATGAAAACTAGCCCGCTAACATTTCAATATTTGAAGATGAATCCGAGGATTTTTTTTCTTTCTTTCCCACTCTTTCAACACGATAACACCATAAGGTGACGTGCATGACAAGTACACTTTCGTTTTCGTATAACGCGTGTTTATTTTACGCGAATTTAGTTTACGGTGGAAAATCTTACTCGTTATCGAGCAAGTTATTTTGTAACGAAAATACTTCAAAATTTTGATTTACAGTATTTATGACAAATATTTTTTTTAGTTTAGATGTAAAAACAAACTTAATAATTTTTTTTTTAACTATTTAACTAAAAACATACGTCCTGTTTCCATCATGTTTATTTTTACAATCAAATTGAAAGTATTGTTTATGTTGATGTTTCGAGTAAATTTCATTTTTATTCTTGGTTATAGCTTAACCATTCTATTTGGATATTGTGTTTTGCTTTATATCAGAACGGAGATGAAAATAAACATAATATTAGGAGTAGTTTAATCAATATGAAAAGAAAAGCCAATGAAAGAAATTGAACTCAAAATATATATAATTTTTTTTTCATTATTTAGAACAATATCGAAAAATTGTTTTTAAAGGCTCGTAAAAGGTTTTATTTTTTATTTTTTTTTTTTTTATCTCGATTTTTTTTTTAAAAAAAATTGGATACGAAGAGCTG
Source organism: Polydesmus angustus (assembly GCA_034698085.1). Classification (NCBI taxonomy): domain Eukaryota; kingdom Metazoa; phylum Arthropoda; class Diplopoda; order Polydesmida; family Polydesmidae; genus Polydesmus; species Polydesmus angustus. The sequence continues at coordinate 42,485 of JAQGAY010000053.1, forward strand.
GGAGTTTTTCAGTCGTACGGAAATAACGGTTGGATTGAGACGTTGGATTTAATTTGGTAACCAAAAGCTATACAAGCGGAACGGAAGCGCTTGACTCAGTCGTGATGCATCATATAGCATCGTTCTGGCTCCTCTTTATTATTATTATTTTTCGTCGTATAGACACGTAGAGTAACGTATACGAGTTGTGGTAGTATAAGATGAAAAGTGACGGAATGAATATTATTTTGAGACATTGCGGCGGATTTCTCGATTTTTTTTCCTGCTCTCTCGCTATCGATTTAACCGTATTCACGACTTTTAATAAATTCACTTGTCAAGAAGCTCGTAAAGTTGAGCATTGATAAATTTATTTATTATTTATTTCGCCGGTTTATTATAATTCGAAAATGTGAGGTTGTAAATGGCTTTTGAATCTCTCTTATTTTTGTTTATACGTAATGTACGAGTTTTTTTTAAAAAAAATTTAAATGATTTTGTTTTTTGTTTTTATAAAAATCTATTGAAGCTTAATCTGCGATGTCATCTGCAGATTGAAGTTGATATTTCAGATTATTTTAGACATATAAAATTTTTTTTTTGTTGCGTTCGTAATAATAAAAAGATGTTGGAAAATGATTTTGCAATGGAAAATAACAAAAAAAAAAAGCTTTATTTCTGCATATCAAGCCATGAAACATGATATTCTTGTAGCGTATACGTATATTTAATAAAATTGCTCTCCGATTTTTATTTACTTAATATAAATAGGGTTTGAGCAATATGTCTCATCGGAGAACTTTATCTTTCTCTTATTCCATCATTCTGGAAGAGTGAGTTTTTTTTTTTTTAGTTTTAAATTACTTCGAGTTTTACGCTCGAAACTATTTTTGTTGTTTATGCGGTATCCCCCCGCTTTTCACTAAGATAAAAACATCATTACCCTCCCGTATAATAATAAACGTAGAGAAGAATATTAACGATGACGTATTTTCATAATTGATTTTTCTACTCAATTTGATAAGGTTCTCCGGAATCCAATTTTACTAAATGTAGACCTTTTATTCTATTTGAACAAACTCGAAAACATTAGATTTCTCCAATTGTAATTTTTTTTTTTTTTTTAGTCTTTGTTTTTTTTTTTTTTTCCTATATAAAAAAAATGTAAACAATTTCTAATGGTTTTTTTTTTTCTCCTTCTGTTTTTAGATCTACGCTGAAATGGAAAATGTGGTTAAATTTACCAGTTTGAGGAAGTCTTGTAAGAGAGATATTCAACCTGGGATTAGCGGAGTACTGACTTTCAACGTTACGAGTCAAGGTAAAACTCATTTAACTTAATTTAACGCATGCTAGTGGCGCTGGGTACTTTCTGCTTTCATTATTATTATTATTATAAAGCTTGCTTTACATTTGTGACGCGCAATTATCACTAAGTGGAATGAGGGGAATGGAAGGGAATTGGATTGCATGGATACCGTTTTGGCTTTTATTTGACTGGGGAGAATGTGTTAACAGCTTACTGTTGACGTTTTTTTTTTTTTATTCTTGCTTTAAGAATGAGTGATTAAGGTTGGTTTTTTTTATGCATCGTAAGAATAGATACTTGCATAACATTTGAGAGAGAGAGATGTGCTTAAGTATTATTTTCAATTAGATTGATCTTTTACTCCGCATAAAACTGTTTGTGTTGCTGCATTGAATACACTCTTTGCTTTTGGAATGAAATGCATGCGCTATTGAATGAGGTTCGTAATTAGATACCGGTACTGTAGTTATTTTTTTAAATGCGAACTTGGCGTTCGAAATTCTAACGAAAACACTTAAGCTTAAATAAATACCCTAAATTCATGGGGAATAATGAAATTTGAACGTCAAATTTAAGGATTTAATTGGGGGAAATTTAAACAATAATGTTCGTGATTTTGTGGTGGGTTTATCACAACAAAAACAAAAAAAAACAAGTCCTCTTAAATAATTTTATTGAAGGAATGTTTTGATTTCAATTGTTACAATTTTGTAAGCTTCTGAAATAACGTTTGCTTCTTTTTGTTCTGCTTTATTTTGTTGCACGGTATTGGTGTTGGATCGATTTTCACTGTTTTTTATTTTTGTTCTGAACAATTTGCATTGCATTTTACGCTTTGCACTTTTTCGAATAATGGCACGTTTTTTTTTAAATTGGAAGTTTCGATTTGTTTCGATAAAATGACGAATAATTTTTGGTCGTTATATGACCCTGTATTTGTTTAGGTCAGTGTGACCCAGATTACAACACTTCGTCAGCACTTTCTTCATTCGCCGGTGAAAGCACTCTATTGGCCGGAGTGCTCCACAAACTTTTGTGGTCTTTGTGTCTGGCTCTCCACCTGGGAGTGAGATATTCATCTCTCAACAGGTGACCAATCCGCGTGTAGAAATGGCCCACATTGTGTCGTTGATATTTTGCGAGAATCGGGAGGGAGAAAAAGACTTATCGATATTTTATAATCGATTGAATTGATGGAAGATGGTGATGCTGTGACGCTAGAAAACACTTTTGTCGTGTGACAGTGTGATTATAGGTGACGCGAATAGTGCGCTAAACGGGACAACAACAACAAACAAACAAACAAAAAAAAAGATTTATAAAAATAAGACGAATTTTTTTTTTCTTAAAAAAGAAAAAATGGACGGATTTCTAGTTGACCATAGAGTTTTCATAAATAACGATAAACTTAAAAACCCCCCAAAAAAAATTAAAATGTTATTATTATATACAACAACGTATTAAAAAAATATATTCTAGCAATTGGCACTTAATGAAATTCACCTCTTCAGCTGATAAAAAAAAATATTGAAGACTCTCTATCTCTCCTACCACCGTCCTATTTCATGATGAATTGATGAACAAAAACGGTTGATCTTTATCTTAGATGAAAATTAATTAAGAAATAAGAATGGGAAAAAAATACGATTTTTTTTTCTTTCTTTTTTATATAAACAATTTTTTTTTTTTGGTGATAAGGTTTTTCTTTTTATATAATTATATAATTAAGAAATTGTATTCAAAGCTACATTATCGTATATGTTTATACTTCGGTTGTGTTCATACTCAATTTTGAACGTTGTTTTTTTTTTCTTTATTAACATTCTTATTATTATTTTTTTGTTTATCTTTTGACAAGTTTTTTTTTTTTTTTTGAATAAGGGAGAAAATGTGTGTAAATAAGACGTTATAGTGTACTACTTTTAAGCTGTTTTTCGTGTAGATTCGGAGTGAACGGAGATCGACGGACTAAATTTATTTAAAAATAACAAACAAACAAAAAAGAACTCGTAAAAGAAAAAAAGTGAAAAAGTTTTTTTGTTTAGATTTTTTTTAAAACGGAAGAAATGGAAACAATAATAATTTTTTTGTGTATTATTTTTTTCTTTTTCCCTGGTGATCTTTCGTATTACTTAATTATATAACTGCGAGTCAAAGAGATTCGAAAAAAGAAAGAAAGATGCAGACGAACTTAATTCATCGCTACCGGCTACGACGGTAACGCTACGTTACCGTATTGGGATCTAGCACGACGACGTTATCCTTAAAATCAGAAGAAGAGAAAAGGAAAAAAAAAAACCCAAGCCTTTCTATTTGATTGTTTTTTCTACACACAAACAAAAAAAATCTTTTTTCATTCTTCTCTTAATATTCGTAAATGCGCACACACACTCTCTGTCTTTCTCTTCGTCATTTGCCGAACGATGGGAGATTTTTTATTTTTTTTTTTTTTTGGTTTTGCCCAATATTTTTAATCTCGAGAGGTGGAGAGATGAAACGAATGGGAGAAAAAAAAAAGCGAAAGTCAATTTGATGAATGAATTTTATGTCCTTTTTTTTTGGTTTTTAGCGCAAATTTCAGCGCGGAGTAAAATTCCGTCAGGTGATGTTACGAATCATCTGCATTTTCGTTTATTAATTTTTAAAAAAATGTGTACGGTTTATTTAGCTTTTTTCGGTAATGTAACGTTAATTCTTCCGGATTCACTGTTTGTTTGTTTTTTGGTTATAAAAAAAAAAATGGTTTATTTGACAAAATATAGACAAATAATTATATTAAATGATTGATTACTATGCAACAAAAAAAAAGACAAATATTGTATAAAAGATAATAATTATTATTAATATTATTATTATGGGTTTTCAGGTTTTTAATTGATTCGATAATAGTATTATTATTGTATTGATTATATTATATAATTCACTGATTGATGAACGTTGAAGGAAGATCAATGTTAGGTTTATTAAAAATTCATTTTTTTTCCCGTGCTAAATTTTATCTCATTTTTTTTTTACTTATTTGCGTTTTATTTCAATATGTAAAAAAAAATTGTATCGGTTCGTTTTTTTTATTGTTAAATAAGTATACAGTATATGAGTTTTGTGGGAAGAAATTTTATTTAGGAGCATTTTAAATACGAAAATTTGTTTACAGAATTTTAATTAATTTTTTATTATTAAGTTTTGAAGAGGTATCTTTTTGCTTGTTTTTAAACCAAATTTTTGGTAGTTAAAAATTTATTAAACACCAACTTTCGGTATTACACGCACGAACATCTCTAGTAGAACACAGGAATTCTGGATGGAAAAGTATTTTGGAAAAAAAATAATAATAATTGGATGCGTTTTTTTTAAATTTTCGAACGCCAATAAGGATTATCGTTTCAATTGATGGTTTGAAACTAACATAAAAAAAATCTGTTGAATTTTTTTTATCTCGCATATTTTATTTTCGTTTTTTTTTTTTTCATTCTCCGCTTGTTAAAGATGGTAAGGAGACGAGATGAATGCTTATTAAAAGCCTAGTGTTTCACATGCGCACGACGGATCGATAGTTTATTTGAATTGTTATCGGGAATACCGCGTCGTTTTCAATCTGCACCACTCTCGTCACAAATGAATTATTTAGGTTTTTTTTTTTTTTTGGAGATTTTTTTTTTCTTTCTTTCCCGGATCCGCTTTTGTTGGAATAGAATTGGAGCTCATTATTTCAATCCCAACTCCCTCTCCTGATTCTATTTTCATCGAAACTTTGTGTATCCCTCCTCCATCTCTATCCCTCTCTATTCAACAACATCGCTTTCTTTTGTGTTAGCAAATTTTAATCTTCGTTTTAGATAGAACTTATAATTAGAAGTAGGTTCTCTCTCATCTTTTTTTTTCTTTTTCAATATACACATATATATCTATCGATTCATTCATACGATTAGCTTTCCGCTTAATTGGAACCGCAGCAAGTTCTAATGTTTTGTCGGCTCCGCCCTTTTCCTCTCTCTCTGGGTACAGGAAATTGGGCCGTGCTCCGCGTGCGCGTGTGGCGGATGAACCAAACGAGGACTAATACAGGGTGATTAACGAATAACAAGAGCACTTGAATGGAACGAGTGATGAGGTGTAGAAAGAGAGTGGAGGGTCAAAGTTTTAGTGGTGAGTTGTACAAGTACGAGTTGGGTAGAATTGCACGAAGGAGTGAGTGAAGATTAAAATTAAATCCTAGCTCATAAAAAAAAATACGTCTCACTCGATAAAAATTTTCAGGTTGTACGTTGATAGTTTTCGATTGGACGATAAAAATTAATTGAAATGTTACTCGAGAATAGGGGGTTATCGGAGGTTTCGACCCCTCAGCTTGCTCGGGTTTAATTGTCAAATTGCCACACGCGCAATTGTGTGAATATAATGAATTGGACGAAAAGGGAAGTTGATCGTGATGTAAACAAAAAAGAAAGTTTGGAAATTTTCAATACAAACGAATAGACGCGCGTGATATTTTTGCGACTTTGGAAATGTTTTGCTTACCGGAAGTGAGGTTTAAAAGTATACCCGGTACTCTTTTTACACGGATTTTTTTTTTACACGAATTTGAAATAACACGGTTTCAAAATAAAATTTCATACTCTTTTTACACGAGAAATTTTGAAATAACACGAATTTTTAACCAATTTTAAAAATATTTTTTGCTTATTTTGGGAATTTTTCAAATTTTTCATACCTTTATTTATGTATGAATTAAAATTTGATAATACTGTATGTATTTTTCGGTAGCCCTTATATAATGTCACCGAATTCCCCCATTACTTTTTTTACACGAATTTTTTTTTACACGTGTTTTTCAGGAACGTGTCCCCCGTGTAAAAACAGTACCGGATGTATTCGAAAGAGTGTATGACGCATTTTATTCTAGCCATCTTTTTATAATTTTTTTTTTATCATAATTATTGTGCCTTTTTTTTTGCAAACATTGTTCGATTTTGTAACTGTTGCGTGAATCTCATTTCGTTCGTTCGTTGATTGGGCTTTTAATATTATATGAATCATGTGCTCGATTTATCTTCAATTTTGCCGCAACTTATCCGCCTGATGGCTCAATCCCCCACCATCCACCCACGTGGTATTTGACGGTGTTTGCGCGTGCGGAATTATCGCGGCACACGAGACTCGGCTAGAGGTTGACTGTCCGAGCGAGATGACCGAATCTTTCGCCACATGTCCGCTTCCATCACTACTTCCCTTTCTCTTTCATCTTGATTACTGATGGGATTTTTCGCCCTCCCTATCAGCTTCGCTTGATCCCGAGCCGGGTGTATCGTGGACGGGGTGACGAATAGCGGATTTTTAGCATTGCCTAACAAATGAGGCGTTCGAAACGACAGTGGATTGAGTCATTATTACATAAAAAGTTTTTTATTGGCGTCGATAACGATGAATTATATAAGTTTCCTCATAGTTGGAATTTTTTTATTTTAAAATTTTTGGAAATTCTGGATTTAATTTAATGAGATTTTTGGAAATTCTGGATTTTATTTAATGAGATTTTTGGATTATGTTACATTGGAGTTGTAATTTTAGAGATTTTTAGAACATTCCAGACGTTTGACCAAAATCGAACTACAGGAATTTTGTAACTTGTAGGTGACGAAGATTAAGGATTACTTTTGGAATTATTATGAACAGTTATGGCATTGGCTGGGGATTGTGTCATTCGGAATTTCTCCTCGCGGGTTTTATTTTTGTCCCTCGGAATTTTAGCGTTTAGGAAATTCTTATATTTAGACTTTCGGTACTGTATTTCGTGATTTTTGATGTGTTAGACATTTACAATTTTCAGCTAACATTCATTTATTGATTTTACTAGAGTTTCTGCTAGCATTACATTGTAGTATTTTTAGTACAAAAATTAAATTTTGAAGTCATCGCATTATTTTTGAATTTTAATATTTTCCGTTACTGTATTTTATTTATCAGTAATATTGATTATACGAGTATTTTTTTTTTTTTTGATTACCAATGCGATTGTAATTAAATTTTTTCCCTATTCGATTTAAGCGCAATTTCGTGAAAAAGAAATGCATCTCCGATCGAGTTGTTGCTTTTATTTTCTCGGCAGTTTACCGCAGCTCCACCGCCTCAATTTTACTTCTCTGAGCAACGGCGATCATATTGGAACCAATCAAGTTCAATTAATAATCTTCGACACTCTTTTTTTTATTTATTTATTTATCCTCTTCATTCTTTTCGCACGTTGGGTAAGAGAAATAAATGGATGAAGAGACAGAAGGATGGCGTTAGAGAACGCGAGAAAGATTTGCTTTTTTTTTCTTACCGCCTTATTTTAATTCCAATCACGTCGAAGTTCCGAAAAAAAAAAAAAAAAAACGAAGAAGAAAAAAAGAGATTTTTTTTTTTTTTGGATGGAAAAAGATGATGAAATTTTGTGGACCTTTCCTTCGGCTTTATTTGTAAGTAATGTGTATAGACTCGACGTTTGCGAAGGTGGTAAGGGTGAAGAATAAGGGAGAAAAAAAGCGAGAGAAAATTTGAACAAGGATCAGTGAAAGGAATAAGAAGAGGTCGTTTGAAAGAGGACATTTAATGAGATGAGACCGGCGGAAATAAAAAGGACTGGACTTTTGTAGGGTCGAACGGGGGGGTTACCGAATCGACGTACTCCGGGGACCAATTTTCATGTGGACATCTCATTCATTTTGATCATCCGCTATGTATGTGTTGATTTACCGATTGATTGATTTCGCCACATTGTCAGATTTCATCTGTTGGAGGTTTGGTCAGGAGAGAGGGTATATTGTATAGGGTGTATGTGGGATGACCATCTCCATCGCCGTGATTGCCTTTCCAACTTGTAATCGTATTACAATTTGTAAGTTCAGCTGATAAAACATTTTATGGTACCTCATACGCCGCTCTCATACGTCACACGTGCCCATCCGGTCAGTTCTCAATCCACCGGACATTTCGCTTGATTTCTCAAGGGTCATAACGAACCAAATTTTGGAAGCATTAGCACGAAATCTCCAGCCCAGTTTTACGAATTAATTACGTATGGGGGGAGAGAAAAAATAAAGTCGAGTGTTTGGAGGGGAGAAAAAATACTTGTACTTTTTTTTTTTTTTATTCTCCTCTTCATCTCAAATTACAATTTGATTTTCATCTTGTTTATGCGTTGATTTTTTTTATCTCGTTAGATAGCGCTTTTTTTTTTATCTTTCGAGATCTTTTATTATAGGGGGAAATTAAGTTAATTCGAGTTTTCTCGTAGTTTGCAATTGTAAATTTTTGTGATGGTTTTGTTTATTTTGAAAATTCATTTGCCATTTTTTAAACTATTTTTTAGCTATGAATTGTAATTTTTACATTTTAAAAGCTATTTCTAACTTCTACGTTGAATTACATTTTTGAATTTTTATTTATTAGTAGTTAATTATTATGTAGTTGATGAATGTGGATGATCGTTAAATAGATTTAGATTTTGGTTTGACTTTTAGTTTAGATTTAGGTTTTTGAGATTTAGATTTTTTAGATTTAGGTTTTTGAGATTTAGATTTTTTGATTTAGGTTTTTGAGATTTAGATTTTTGAGATTTAGGTTTTTGAGATTTAGATTTTTTAGATTTAGGTTTTTGAGATTTAGATTTTTTAGATTTAGGTTTTTAAGATTTTGGTTTAGGTTTTTAAGATTTAGATTTAGGTTTTTAAAGATTTAGATTTAGGTTTTAAAGATTTAGATTTAGGTTTTTAAAGATTTAGATTTAGGTTTTTAAAGATTTAGATTTAGGTTTTTAAAGATCTAGATTTTTTAAATTTAGTTTTTTAAGATTTAGATTTAGGTTTTTAAAGATTTAGACTTTTTGATTTAGGTTTTTAAGATTTAGAATTTTTAGATTTGGGTTTTTAAGATTTGGATTTAGGTTTTTAAAGATTTAGATTTAGGTTTTTAAGATTTAGATTTTTTAGATTTAGGTTTTTAAGATTTAGATATTTTGATTTGGGTTTTTAAGATTTTAATTTTTTAATTTTTTAGATTCAGGTTTTTTAGGCTTGGATTTTGATTTGGGTTTTTAAGATTTTAATTTTTTAGATTCAGGTTTTTTAGGCTTGGATTTTGATTTTGGTTTTTAAGATTTAGACTTTTTGATTTAGGTTTTTAAGATTTTGATTTAGGTTTTTAAGATTTAGGTTTAGGTTTTTAAGATTTAGATTTAGGTTTTTAAGATTTAAATTTTTTAAATCTAGGTTTAGATTTTAGTTTAGATTTGGTTTAGATTTTGGTTGCATTTTTGAAAAGAGTATAGTTGCCTTTTTGGTTAAGAATTTGGTTTAGATGTTGGTTTGGTTTTTGGTTTAGTGGCACGTTTTTAAAGTTTAATGATTGAATTTTAGTGGCCGCACTCAAATGCGCCTCTTCATTTTTTTTGTAAATCTAAATCCGTCGCTGACAATCAAATCTCTCAATAAATGTTAACCATTGGATACAAATGACACGAATTGTGCCATTTCATCCTCCAAAATCTCTCCCTCGCTCAAAAACCAGACGTTTGCGCGAGAAAAGCGCCGCATCGTTTAGTATACAAAGATAATCAGACAATGTCGCACTCGGTTAAGCTTCCATTCTATTAATTATTAGTCTTTCTATCTCTCGCCTCATCTTCTCCATCATTCTGGCCGCGACGGACTTTGCGCGCAGATGCAGACGAGCAGCTCGCTTAAATCCGTAGAGCTAGGCGGTGTTAGCATAAACGATAAAAAAATTAATATTAATCGAGGTGGATCACCAATTTATTCCTCGCCATTTTTCAAACAAGACAAAACACGATCAATCAAAAGCACATAAAGAAGAAAAAAAAAATAAAAATTTCTTAATAGGAGAAATAGTAAAAAAAAAGAAATAAAAGTGAGAAGAAAAAAAAATCGCTTGTGAAAATTAATTATAAGGATTTCAATCGACCATTACACACTAAAAATGAGTAACACGCAATCAATCAATTTTTCCTCTTACTTCGATCATTACCGATAACCAAAAAAAAAAAAAAATTGAAATACAAGTACCGGTACCGGTATTTGGAAAATTTCTATAATTTGCTTCTTTACTCTATAATTACGAGGGCTATTTATTAAATAAGTTTCCCTCATCAAGAAAAAGCAAAATAATAATTTAAAAATTACAAACAATATATTTTATTTACCGTTGTACACTACTTTTTTCCATTCTCTGGAGTTTTCGCCCCTTTTGAAGCATTTTTGGTACCTAAACAACAGCTTTTTGGCAACCACATTGTAAAAATCTGCCGCCAATTTTCGCAGATTAATTTTTTTTAAAAAACTTTTATCGATTTTTGATGTTTAAATTTTTTTTTTTTTTCGTATTTTTTTCAACCTTTTTTTTTGCAAAATTTTTGTCACTTTTTTTTTTTTTCGCTTTTTTTCCAACATTTTTTATCAAAATATTTTTCATCTTGATTTTAATTTGTTTATCAATCTTTTTTTATTAGTTTATTTCAATTTACTTATTAAATTAGGAACCGGAAATATTTCGAAAAGGGTGAAAATTACAGTGTATAAAGAAAAATAGTGTACAATGGTAAATAAATATTGTTTGTAATTTAGAAACTATTATTTTGCTTTTTTTTTTTTTTGATGAGGGAAACTTACTTAATAAATAGCCCTCGTATTATGCCGAGTAGATTTTTTTAAGTAAAAAAAAAAAAACTAGTAATCGATGACTCTCACACATTTGACTATTTGATGACGTCACCCAAAATCTCGTCATTCCAGATTCAATTAACCGTTTTCAGTTTAGTGCGAGTTAAGATTTGGAAACGTTTGACAAAATGTCTCCCCCATCATTCGTCTGTATTCCACCACTCCCTCCGCGCAGGCGCAGGAGATAAGAGTCAACGTCGTTGTACGCACATTACAAAGCGACGAAAAACAATTTGAGAAAAGTGATAGAAAGAACGAGATAGAGAAAGTCAAAACGATGCTGAAAGAGAGCGAGAGAGAGAGAGGAAGAGTGACAGACAGAAGGATGCTGAGAGAGAGAGAGAAAAATATATAGAATGGGGGGAAAGAAAGTGGCATCGAAAGATGATTTCCGAATATGACCGAAGAGACGGTTTGAATGAAGCGGAAGAGATGCCGCCATTTTGTAGGCGTGGCTAAACGAGCTATAAAACGAAGGGAGAGAAACTGTTGACAAGAAAAGAAGCTGGAGGGTGGGTTAAGAAGGGTAGGGATAGAGATGGAGAGGAAGATGAAAAAAAAAAAAAAGGAAAATTGCAAAACTCTCTGAGTAATATGCTGAAATAATGTCGACGTTGGAAACGGAGAATATTGGAAATGCATCGAAATGCATTGGACGCGGAAGATAATCGCGCGCAAACATTAATATTATTATGTCCTCAGCAGCAGCAGCAGTAACAACTCTTCCGCTTGACCTTTTACCCCGCTTTCCACTAAGTTTATCATAAATTTTATTAAATTTTTAATATTGTTCAGATTTTGGAAGTATTATTTTTGTGAACAAAAGCTGCCCCTTAAAAAGTGTTTGCACTGCGTTACATTTTAATGTTGTCGTTTAGAGCAAAATTACTCTTATTTTAATTTCCGTTTCTTATAACAGATTAAATATTAACGAAATTTGTATACAATTTATAATAAAAAAAAAGTATAGATTTACATTTTAAAACAAAATTAAAAATTTTGATATTTGTTAGTGAAGGTTTAGTGAGAATAAAGAACGAGTTTAAATACTGTATATAGGGTGTTCGTTGTATGACGATAGTTTTGAAACGTGAATAAATCAGTCAAATTTTAATGAAAATGAATTATTTTTTTTATATTTACATTAGTTAACACCTCTCATTTAATAATAAAAAACAATTTTTGGAATATTGTCTCTACTACTGAGTCGGCACGTGTAAACGTGCTCACTTTGATGGCTAGAGCTTTTGCGGATTTCCAACCTGAACGTACCGACTGAGTCTCGGCATGTGCCGGCATCTACCATAGGATTAATGCAAATTTTCTTGAGCGCATTAACACGTGCCGACTCAGTTGTAGAGGTCATATTCTAATAATTATTTTTCTCATTAAATAATAGGTGTTAGTTAATATAAATTTAAAAAAAATTATTTATTTTCAATAAAATTCGACTGATTTATTAACGTTTCAAAACTATCGTCTTCCAACGAACACCCTATATAAATTATTGTGCGTATTCCGTATTTTATGCAGTATGGAGTTGTTAGAGTTAGCTTTTGTTAACCGTTTTATTTTAGAGAACTTGAAAACAGTTCGAGGTTGAAATTATTATCACACGCTCGTATATCTGCGAGTGAAGATGGCGTTCTGAAAATGTAAGATCGCGATTTACGACTGAAAATTTTTAGAGCATTGTAAGAAATATTTTTTTTTTTAAATTGCTTACCATTTCCGGAAGAACCGGATGAAACATGGTACATGTACATGAAAAACGCGTCTCCAAATTTCCATCTGCAAAATTGTTTACTCAAATTTTTTTTTTTTTTTTTTAACAAATTGAGAAGAGATGTTTGTAAGACGTTTGAACCCACCCGATATAATTTGTGGGCGGTGAAGACATAAAGGAAATAGTAGTGGGTGATTTAGTAAAACGTAGGAGTAGGGGGGCGACTGAGTAAAACGTAGGAGTAGGGGGGGGGGGCGATGGTTATTGAGTGACGAAATAGCGACGTATGAATTATCAATATTTGCCATCCGAGTCATTCAACTTTTTCTCTTTATTCAAAGTCGAATTGAACGCTGACAGTTAAATCTAAGGATTACATTGTGGTGCTCGGCGCCAAACGTCATATCCCCTATTTCCCTCTTTTGGAAAATTAAATACAATCATCCCTCGGTTTACGCGAGGAAGTTTGCGTTGCGCGAAAGAAGCGAAATGTTAATATTGAATTAGGTGGTTAGCTGCGTCAATTCCAAACACAACGCAGTCGAAACTGATGTTTACATTTGTTATTCGGCTTATTATTAATCTAACACGAGTATTTTCAACGTATTTGTTTAATTTTAGAAAAAGGTAACAAAGAGAAAATAATTATTGTCATTACATTTTTGCATCATTTGAAACGTAAACATCTTAGAAAAAGCCTTCCATTCACGCTAAAAAAAAATAGTCAATAATCTAAAATTAAAAAAAAACACTTAATTGTATTTTGATTTACGATAATAAAACGTAAATAAGTAGATTAGATTAGGCGAAAAAATGATTAAGTACATGTACCGCGTTTAATAAAATATATTAGCTCTGATAGAAGTGCATGAAATGCATAGATTTAAGAGTCGCGTATAACGAGGGATTATTGTTTACAATATTTTTAGAAGTTTGACAGATAAAAATGAAGGAAGTTTGAAGTATTTAAAAAATGTTTTGCTGAGGAAAATGGAAACTGGTGGGGATGATTGATTTGCGATGAATGAATTGTGTCATTTTATGAGTCAGTCGGATGCTGGAGGAATGAATATAGCCTACCAATCTCATCACTCTTACTGTATCCTCAAAGTGAAATCAGAGAAAGAGAGAAAAATCTTTATGACTTTGCTGAATCTATTATATTTTTTTTTGTATAAAGAGCAAAAACGAAGTAATAAAAATATTTTGTCATGATACGCAATTTAATAAAGTGAGCCTTCGTTTAAGTGTGCGAGTGGCGCCACCGCTGCCGATTTACAAAAGAGACAAATACATATTATTATGATTATTATATTATTGATTAGATTAGTTAAATTGAATTTTGAGATTCCAGTTTTGTAAAGAAAACAAAACCCAAATCCTATTACTTGGATAATTTTGAGTGAATTGCCCTCATTTTATTGCTGGAGGTGCGTCATCTCATTTCGTATCCAACATAATCCAATTTCTATAAATAATTGGGCGCAAATACTGTAATAAAATAAAATTTAATTTATTACTATTATCAAAACAGAATTTAATGTAATTAAAAGACCGAATTGATTGACACTTTGATTACAGTATTTCTTTTCTCGTCGTTAGGGAGAAAAAATAAATCCTTTTTTTTTGTATTGTATAATTTAATAGAAAAAGCAAGATTTGAATTTATTCAAATTAAATTAAAACATTTTTTATCGATATTTACAGGTTTTTGTTAAGATTTGCTGCAAAACGGTATCAGTTCTACTTCGTTTGTTCACATGTAAAAGGATGACCTCAAAGCTATCAATGTTCTCCTCGATCTACAATGTACTTGATGTACACCGTGGCCACAAAATAACGTGCATTCAACTACATTTGTATGAAATAATTTTAATAATATAAATATTTCAATGCCACATGAAAAAACTTTACTTTAAGAACTTTTTTTTTCCAAATGTTTATTCAGTCTCAAATCATGAAATAAAATGAGCGCGCCCTTTACAAAGTGTTAAGGTTAGTAATAAGTGCTGCGTTTCTCGCCAGAGGACGCCAATCATCAGTCAACATTCAAAGCCACATTCTTTATTTAAACGTTGAGTTGCTTCAATTTCTCACTAGAAAACGCCACAAGACAGTATACACCTTTGAAGTAAAATAACTAACAAGATGTCAAGATGAAGTCAAGTGATATTAAATTTACTCGTCTCAATTAATTGATAAATAAATTAGGCTATAATAATATGGCAGATTTTTTTTATTAAGAATGATTTAAAGTGAAGAAAAATGCTATTTTTTATATACAAAAAAATCTTAATATATAAAAAGCTAAGGTGAAGCTTTATGCCCACACACAAGGGGGAACATCTAGATTCTAGATATTAAGTTATCTTACATGCTTTTTCACCAAATCGATGGATAGGAATAGTGACTATTCACATCACAACTATTATCTTTGGGAAGAGCCCTGTGTCCAGATGGAGAATCCTGGTTCCCAATGTCCAGATTTTGATTGCCCTTTTCTTGAGTTGATTTTGGTGGATTCCAAAAAACTAATAAAAAAACTAAAAGAAAACAATACATTTATATTAAATAATTTAGATTTAAAAAGGTACTGTTAAGAAAATACAAAGTGTGTATTTGCAACCATGTTCAGTTTCAAGTAGGTTAACAAAAAATTAATATAAAGTTTAAATTTTTTTTTACAAATTTTGATCTTTCATATTGTATTTGTTAATGTAAAAAATACAAAAAATATTTATTTGCCAATTGATGAGTTAACAGCAATTTTCAGAATTTTTCTCTTAAAAATCGAATCTACTTTACTGACAATCAATTTGGGATCGATCCCACCTTGATCACAGTGGCACTCAAAGTTGAGTAAATACTTTTCATATTGTTTCCTAACAAAGTTAGGTACTTTTCTGGTAGACAGACCTCCAACTAATACTGCCACTTCTGCCCATAAATTTACTTGAGTTACCTAAACATTAAAATAAATATTGTAATTAAAACTCACTGGGTGCATTCAGTTAATATTAAAGTAATTATTAAAAGCAACATTTTGCTTATTATCATAAAATTTGATTATGCTTTTGCATTTTGTTTCTGAGAATAAAAAGAGAAATTGGTTAGACACCCAATGACCTTGTTTTTGTCTGATTTCTCAATTTACCTTGAAAATCTGTCTTTGCCTCAATTAACTGAATGCATGTATTATAAAAAAACTGAATTTATACCTGAAAGTATCCTCCCCTTTCTTTTACTTCTACATAAAGTTTATATAAGTCCAAAGAATTTTTGTATAAAGTGGGCCACGCTGATATTTCACAACTTGTGTTTTTGTAAATTAAAAACAGCTCGTCCAAAAATTTGTGCCATCCTGGATGTTGTAAAATTTTTGCAATCCATCTGGCCTCTAAACATTTTAATTCAGGATTAATTAACTTGGTGGACCTTTGGTGGAAGATTACTCACACTTTGAAAAGATGTTGATTCATCTCTAGGAGATACATCCTCTGAGAGATGCTGCTCCAGGTGATGTGAGATGTTTCTAGTAGTTTCTTCATCAGTCATAGGCTGGTTGGAAGGAGTGAGTGTGATGTTGGAAATAGGGGATGTAGGATGTGTGAAAGGCAGAATGTTCATCACTGAACTATTGTCCCCACCTCTTTCAGGCACCATCATTTCAGGATCTATTTCATCTTGGTTAATTTGCCTACAAATTGCAATAGGTGTTTAATGTATTGCTGCTTTAACATGTTGGCTTCCTTTGAAGACACTCCAGTTCCAACCATTCCACCTATTACATTCCATAATTTGTCTTTAGTGACCTAAACATTAGAACAAATCATTATTAAAACTCATTAACAAAAGTAAAAATAGAAACAAAAATGTATACTTTTAAAAATCCTCCATGTTCTTTTACTAGTAAATGAAGCTTGAATAAGCCTAGAGGATGTTTACTAATGATTGGGCATTGAGCAAAAGTGGAACCTCATTTTCTATTGAATACAATCAGGCCATGACCTGGCTCATCTGAGAAATTGTATAGTTTGTCAAACATAATACATTTCTAAAATTGAGTTAAACATGTTAAAACTTCTAAAACATTACACAATCTACTCAAAATTTTTACACTTTTAAGGCCCACTTTTCCAATCCATGAAGGATTACATGCACTTTTGAATTTGCCATGAGAAGTAGATGCTACTGCAGAGAATAAATTTTCTGAAAGATGGTAGATGCTATGAGAAGTGCCTGATCTTTCAGTAGCCTTGATCACAGTGGCACTCAAATTTAAATAAATACTTTTTGTATTGTTTCCTAACAAAGTTAGATACTCTTCCGGTAGCCAGCCCTCCAACTATTACAGACACTTCTGCCCATAAATTTACTTTAGTATCCTAAACATACCTGAAAGTATCCTCTTCTTTCTTTCACTTCTATATACAGCTTATATAGATCTAAAGGCTTTTTGTATAGGATGGGCCCTACAGATATTTCACAACTTGTGTTTTTGTAAAATAAAAACAGCTCGTCCAAAAATTTGTGCCATCCTGGATGTTGTAAAATTTTTGCAATCCATCTGGCCTCTAAACATTTTAATTCAGGATTAATTAACTTGGTGGACCTTTGGTGGAAGATTACTCACACTTTGAAAAGATGTTGATTCATCTCTAGGAGATACATCCTCTGAGAGATGCTGCTCCAGGTGATGTGAGATGTTTCTAGTAGTTTCTTCATCAGTCATAGGCTGGTTGGAAGGAGTGAGTGTGATGTTGGAAATAGGGGATGTAGGATGTGTGAAAGGCAGAATGTTCATCACTGAACTATTGTCCCCACCTCTTTCAGGCACCATCATTTCAGGATCTATTTCATCTTGGTTAATTTGCCTACAAATTGCAATAGGTGTTTAATGTATTGCTGCTTTAACATGTTGGCTTCCTTTGAAGACACTCCAGTTCCAACCATTCCACCTATTACATTCCATAATTTGTCTTTAGTGACCTAAACATTAGAACAAATCATTATTAAAACTCATTAACAAAAGTAAAAATAGAAACAAAAATGTATACTTTTAAAAATCCTCCATGTTCTTTTACTAGTAAATGAAGCTTGAATAAGCCTAGAGGATGTTTACTAATGATTGGGCATTGAGCAAAAGTGGAACCTCATTTTCTATTGAATACAATCAGGCCATGACCTGGCTCATCTGAGAAATTGTATAGTTTGTCAAACATAATACATTTCTAAAATTGAGTTAAACATGTTAAAACTTCTAAAACATTACACAATCTACTCAAAATTTTTACACTTTTAAGGCCCACTTTTCCAATCCATGAAGGATTACATGCACTTTTGAATTTGCCATGAGAAGTAGATGCTACTGCAGAGAATAAATTTTCTGAAAGATGGTAGATGCTATGAGAAGTGCCTGATCTTTCAGTAGCCTTGATCACAGTGGCACTCAAATTTAAATAAATACTTTTTGTATTGTTTCCTAACAAAGTTAGATACTCTTCCAGTAGCCAGCCCTCCAACTATTACAGACACTTCTGCCCATAAATTTGCTTTAGTATCCTAAACATACCTGAAAGTATCCTCTTTCTTTCACTTCTATATACAGCTTATATAGATCTAAAGGCTTTTTGTATAGGATGGGCCCTACAGATATTTTACAACTTTTGTTTTTGTAAAATAAAAGAAGCTGGCCTAGAAATCTGTGCCACCCTGGATGTCATAATTTCTGCAACCCATTTGGCCTCTAAACATTTTAATTCAGCAGGTTTAATTAATTTGTCTCAACAACTTTTGGTAAAAGGCTACTCACACTTTGAAATTTGTCTGGGAAAGGACTCCAGCAAGCTTCACACTGTAATAATTCATGACAGGCCCATGTTCATATATGCATTCATTTTGCAGCTCAACCTATTGTGTGGGTTGAGACAGGTGAATTGATGAATGATCTAGGAAGATTTTCCCAATTACTTACCCTAGAGCTGATGGCCAACTCAACACATAAGCATTAATGATGCCAGCACAAATCTTACTGTTGTAGCTAAAGATGTTGATTGTTTCCTCTAAGAGATTATATTTTCTGGCTGGTTGGACTATTACAAAAACTAATGAAGCTGAAAAAATAAATATAGGCCTTCTGTAAATAAACATTTTAAGTTTTTTTATTAACCAATCACTTACCCTAGAGCTGACGGCCAACCCAACAAAATATAATCATTAAGGATGCCAGCACCAACCTTACTGTTGTAGCCAAAGATGTTGACTGTTTCTTCCAAGATATTATACTTTCTGATTGGTTGGACTATTTCAAAAAGTAACAATTTATTGGAAGTGACAAAGTTGCAAGGTTTATCTCAAAAGGAAGTGCATTTGATTTTTTGAAAAATTTTAACAAACCGTAAGTAATATTTATTACTTACCCATTTGACACATACTATCCTGGCATGATTTAAAAAAAAATAACTTTGGCTTATTTGCTAAAGTTTTACATTTTGATTCACTAAAAGGGTATAAAATTTCACTAAGTACCACATATTCTTTGTCTGATGTATATATTCCCTCTATTTCATAATATATAAGTTAGGTATTAATTTTTAATTTATCAGAAGTTTATTGTACTTTCACTTTCATGATGTAAAAAAAAACATTCAAATGCTCTGAAGGCATTGTGATTGTATGCTGCCACTTCTTTAAATTTTTCCAGCATTGCCTCCTTTTTTAAATCATAGCTAACCATAACGTGAAAGCCAAGCCCTTCAAATGTCCTGCAGATGTTGGCTATAAAAACAAAAACAAAAAAGTAGATACCAAATATTAGTATAGTGTAACACCAATATTCTTCATTTTCAATATTTGTCATGTTTTTTCTTGCTAAATTATTGTCACAGATTCGATATTTTACACTTTTAATGTTGATGGCAGTTAGCTGTTTGTTAGTATTAGTGTAAATTTTATAAATCATAGCAAAAAAACAATTCCGTCATTTGGCTGAAAACAAAAATGCCAACTGACAATTTGGCCAAGCATAAATTATGCTGAAATTATGGTGAATTGACATCTGCATTTTTGTTTTCAGCCATTTGATGTAATGCCATGCAAGAAAACATCAGATAAATTCTTTGAAAAAAGTAAGCCCTAATGATTCATCTGAAATTTCTGATAATTCATAAGAACATTACTAAAATATATGCATTCATTCTGCAGCTCAACCTGTTGCATGGGTTGAGACAGGTAAATTGATGAATAATCTAGGAAGATTTTCCCAATTACTTACCCTAGAGCTGATGGCCAACCCAACACATTATCATTAACAATGCCAGCACTAACCTTACTGTTGTAGCTAAAGATGTTGACTGTTTCCTCCAAGAGATTATATTTTCTGGCTGGTGAGAGGAATATTGGGTGTCAAATCAGGGCAGTAACTTAAGTTACATGCTCTAACTGATCTCCAAGGTGAGAGGGATATTGGGTGTCAAAGCCAGGAGGTAACTAAAGTTACACACACTAACTCAAGCTCTAAGATGAGGGACAGTGGGCATCAAAGCTGGGAGGTAACTAAAGTTACACTCTCTAACTAAGCTCCAAAGTGAGAAGGATAATGGGCTATATCCACAAAAAATATGTATTTACTAATTGATAAGGCAACTACAGTTTTGGGAGTGATCTTAAGTATCAAATTAACCTCACTGAGGATAATGTTGGGATCTATCCCACCTCGATCAAATTTGCACTCGTATGCTAGTAAATATTTTTCATATTGCTTCCTGATAAAGTTGAGTACTTTTCCAGTAGCCACACCTCCAACAATTACTGCAAATTCTTCTCATGATTTGCCTTTAGTCACTTTAGTTACCTAAACATTCAAACAAAAACTGTTATTAAAATTCATTTTAGAAAAAATAGAACATAAAAACAAATATTTATTTTTCCAAATAGCCTTTTTTTTGCCCTGTAAGTACAGCTTATAGAGATCTAAAGGCTGGTTCTTGCTGGTTGGCCATTTTTCACAAATTTTGTCCTTTTTCAATGAAGCAAGGCAATCTATAAATTGATGTCACTCAGCCTCATCAAGATATCAATCTCTGTAGCTCTTCTGGTCTCTAAAATGTTGAATCAACATGATAAATTAGCATGCCTCTACAATTTTCAAAGATCACTCACACTTGGAATGAAGTCACCTGGTACACAGTAAACAATATTTTTTTAATACCTTGTACAAGATCTTCCTACTGCAGTACACATTCAGACTGCTCAGAAGGCACAGGAATGCTTTGTTGTTGCTGGTGCTCTACAATTAGTTTTTTTATTAAAGAATATTTTTCTAACAACAATCACTTATAGAAAAAAAAAAACTTAAAAAATAAATATACACAACAAAAAAAAATTTAAAAAAATTTTTTCCTAATGATTTCATTACAAAAAAGATATGTCTACCAGTTGACAAAATAGCTAGAATTTTGAAAAAAAATTTCTTGGGGATAGATTTGTGATCAATATCACCTTCATAGAATTTGCAAACAAATGGCAATAGATGTTTAATGTATTGTCCAGCTAATTCCTTCCATAGGTAACCTAAACATTAAAATAAACTGTTATTAAAACCCATGTCAAGATAAAAAGAAAATGTATACTTCAAAAAATCCTCCTTTATCTTTTACTACTTTATAAAGCTTAAATAAATTGTGTAGATGTTTTCTAATGGTTGAACATTGGTGAATAGTGGACCTTTGTTCTTGGTTAAATTTAAAAAGCTTATCTAAAAATTTCCAGCGGTTTTGCTCAGTGAGGAATTTAGGAAACTGTGTTTAAATAAAAGATCATGGCTTTTTATTTTGACTGATGATTGGCTTCTTCTGGTGAGAAACACAGCACTTAATTAACGTTTCAAACTCATTTTTAATAATTTATGGTTTAAAAAAAATTAATTCAATTCAATTTTATCACAATTATGTACATGCAATTTATATTTTAAAGTTTGAATGCATATGATTATTTGTTTAATACAAAGTGAATTTATGGTTTACAAATGTTTAATTATAAAATAGTCTTATTAATAAAAAAATTAATAATTTTGGGTTATGCAAAATGTCACCTCAATTTTTTGTTAAATTCTTATTCACTTTCATATACTATAAAGGAAAAAAAGTAGGTGATTTTGTAAGATGACACAATTTCTAGAGTTCCTGTGTTCAGGCTGAAAGTTCAAGTAAAAGTGCTGTTTTTTGGAAATTCTCAGCCTCATAATTTAAAAACTAAGATAGATGAAGACTTGAGGATACCACCATTGATTAAAAATTAAAATGCAAGAACAAAATGAAGTATGTATAATTTTTTTTAAAAGCGGCATTTTAGATGTAAACTGAACCATCATGTTTGGGCCTTTTTTCATTTCCAATGTAAATTTTTATGAAAATCGAAGCACTGGTTCTGGAGTTATGAGCTGCAGAGAGTTTAACAACCATGAATTTTAACCCATTGATTTGATTAAAAATTAAAATGGGAGAGCAAAATGAAGTAAGTTTAAATTTATTTAAAAGTGGCTTTTTAGATGTAAAATTACCCCAGGAACACGATTCCGGGGTCTATTTACCTTTCTCTCATCAATTTGACTTGTTCTTCTAACATTTTTTTGTTTTTCAGCTGAAACTTTGCTTTAAAAATGCAGTTTTTGGAAACTTCTGGACTGAATAACTTAAAAACTAAGCGAGAGGGAGACTTTCGGCTGGTGCCATTATGTAGAAGAGGTCATTTTACATTGCTATATAAATTTTTATGAAGTTTGAAGCCCTGGTTCTGGAGTTATGAGGATGAGAAAATTTAAAAACTATGTATTTCAACTTATTACTTTGATTAAAAATCAAAAGTAAACAAAAAATCCAAGTATGTTTACATGGATTTAAAAGTGGTTTTCTAGATG
>JAQGAY010000054.1:0-65109 GCA_034698085.1 Polydesmus angustus
AATTAATTCATTTTCATTAAAATTTGACTAATTTATTCGCTTTTGAAAAACTCCGTATATTTAAAAACACACGTTATGTAAACATTAATTTTAACAGCAGTTTTCTTTTATAACTTTTTGTAGCTATTTTGTAGGAATATTTCTGTTCAAAAAATTGATATTATCAGAAAACTTTAAAATCATATAAAATAAGTTTGCGCATATTTTTATTTAAAAAAATTATTATTCTTAAATTGTTAGCTTTTTGAGCAAATTACGAAACAGTTAAATAAATATAAAAAAAAAAAAAGGCCCAAATTTTAATTATTTATTTTATTTTTGATTTCATATTCAAAACTAGCTATACCCGGCCACGCGTTGCTGTGGCTTAGTCTGTTGAATTGTTAGTCTGTAGAATTGTAGAATTGTTGAAATGTATTTTGTAAACCACTCGCTTAGGGATCATCCATAAATGGCGTCACGCGAATTTTTTAATGATTTTCGACCTTTCCCCCCCCCATCCCGGGCCTTAACTTTTTCCCCCCACTCTCTTCTATGTCACACTCGGGCACAAAAAGTTAACTCCCATCCTCAGATAAAACGTCAAAAATCTCGAAAATTGTGTCCAAAACTTGATAATTATATTGGGTTAGCAAGTTAACTGTCCGGTTTTAAATTTTGCGATCACAAACATAACAATTGTGCATGATTTGTGAAATTAATGCGCGAATTAACTCATAGAATAGCGCGAAACAAAAAACATTCTAAATTTTGAATTGCACGTAAAATTAAATACAAAATATTGCGCGAAATGACTCACTCGCGCCAAATAAATTGCACGTGCGAAATAATAACTCATGAAATGGCGCGAAATTAGGTTCTGAACTTTTCGGTTTTTTTATAATTTCTCGACATTTATTCAGAATTTTTTCGGAATTTTTTTTTGGTAAACACTCTCGGAGTGGAACAGAAGGTTGTATTAAAATTTCAAGTCAATCGATCCAGTAGTTTTTGCGGTTAGCTACCAGGAACATATTCGCGCCAGAATTCGAGCTAGATTTTTATATATCGGGTGGCGCAAAAAAAGTGGCACACCTATGTGTAACTTGAAATAAAAATTTAATTTTTAAACTTTTTGTTCTGAAAAAACTACTAAATTGTTGCCTAACATTAATTTACATAAAATTATAAATCAAATTTAATATGTCTTCCCTCATTCTCAACATTTTCTTCTAATTGTCTGCACCCCTGGTAAAAATCATTGATACACATTTTTCCATTCTTCAACAATGGCGCCAATTTCAGTTGTTCCAAGAAAATAACTACTGTAACGAGTTTTAGAATAAAGCATGAAGTAAAATTAGTCTTAATCAACTTTGTAAACAAATTGATGCCGATAGCACAAACATCAGGAAGAGGTTGCCCAAAGTCCGCTATAGCAGCACCGAACATTCAGCGTGCGAGTGAAGTGATTTTTAGACATGAAAAAAATTCCCAAAGTCACAAAAGTCCACGATTAGGTTATTTGGGGTGCTCTCCAACAAAAAAATCTATCTTGAGCGTAAATTTGCAACAATAAAAAATTTAAAAATGGACATTGTTGAAGAGGAGCAAAATTTGTTTCAGTGAATTTTAAACAGCGGCATTGACCAGTGGTGCACACAATTAGAAGAAACTGTTGAGATAGAAGGGAGATATATTAAATTTGACTTATAATATTATGTAAATTAATGTTAGGCAACAATTTAGTAGTTTTTTCAGAATAAAAAGTTTAAAAATTAAATTTTTATTCCAAATTTCCCGAAGGTGTGTCACTTTTTTTGCGCCACCCGATAGATAGATATTAAAATTGAAACCAAACTTTTTGCTAAAATTAATTTCCAAATTGGACTATGAATAAACTCACATCTTTTTTGAATGAAATCTTCATAGAGGACCGTCATAAATTTTAATCACAATTATTATTGGGATTAATAATAACGTTTTTCTCCAAATCATTCCTTTTCAATTGTTCATTAAAAACAAAAGTTTTCTCCAATCGTAATAACATTGAACTCGTCTGCTTTTACGTGTGGTCGCATTCCAACAATCGGATAACGTTGATCCATTGACAGTTGACTAATTCAATGAAAAAGTCACTCATTTGGCGCTTCATTTATTTAGCTGATTTAGCGAGACCACATTTGGCGTTCCTATTGAAATCGCGTGCCTTTTTAAGCTACAAACAAGAGAAAAAGTCGGCTTTTTTGTCATAATATTATATAAAAGTATAAGAGCTGATACTCCGCAGCTGAACGGATCACAGTTAGCCATGCCATTCTACCTGACGCTGCTCTTGCTTTTAGTACTCAATGAAGTCATTCTGGCATCCGCCTATCGCAATGAAGTAATAAATTAATTTCCCACCTTTAAATATTTAAATAGTTAACAATTTTTATTTAGAAGAGAAATACATCTCTTCCATTATGACCTTATCGGTTGTGGCCCAATGGTATAGTGCACTATAAATTTAAATCGAAAAACAATTTTAGTAAGTTTTAAAATTTTATAGTTTTCTGTTTTTTCCAACAATAATAATAATTATAATATTTAGATTCTGCTGAACTGGCCTTGGTGAAAACGAGCATGCAATCAATAGAGAAAAACACGTGCATCCGCTTTATAGAGAAAAGTGATTGGTCAACAAAAGTGGTCAACATTATCAAAGATACTCTTCAGTTAACAATCAATAATAATAATTTTGGAAATAAATTCAATTTTATGTTTTAAAAAAAAAATTATATGAATAAAGAATAACGAAAAAGATTTCGATAAAGAGTTCAATTGTTTTTGTGTTTCAGGAACAAACCAGGCGTAGGCGGTTATGCTCACGTAGGCTATATGCCCAATGGAAAGGGTGTGCTGGCCATCATATGCTGGACACCCGGTATCGTCTACCACGAGATCATGCACACCTTGGGTAAATTCCTCCCTGTAAATTCCTTATTACAAAATTTTTAATTTATAAAAATAATTACCTATAGGTTTCGATCACAAGGAGATGAATTCCAATCAAACCGACTTTTGCGGGAAGTTCCGGTTTGTGCCCGATGAGATAACAGGTAATTAACTTCCACCTTACAGTGTGCTTTCTCATTACAGTTTAAGGTGCTCTAGGAAAGTCTTTTAAGGTGGTTGATCGCGTCGCAGTCCTCAACAGAGAAAAGCCCTCCGAAGCAGTTGATCAAAAATTTGCTGCAAAAATCAATAGTCTCTATTGTTGCAAGAAAAAAGATGAGAAGCTGAAACAATAAAAAACAAAAACGTTCATTCAGCGTTTTACCCAAGAATTATACGTATAAATTAATTTTAATAGATAATAATAATAATTGTAAAAATTCGTTGTACTGAACAATTCGATTTATATTTTATTTTCGTAATATCGATTATTTCGTCGTACTATTAAGTCGTTATTTAATGAAATTCGTTGTATTAAAAATGTTGACTAATCTAAAGCAATTATGTTGTGTTTATAATTTTTTTTACACGAAGAAAAATTAGTTATTACATCTCAAAGAAACTCGTCAACACAGAAAAGAGCAGTTTCAACTTGAACTTTCAGTTGTCAAATTCTCGTTCTTTAGTTATGAGTGGGAGCTAGAGTGGATTGTTATTTATAAAGGTTAATATGGGAATGTAAAATGATGGTGGTAGCCAGAAATCTCCCACTTTCTTAGTTTTTAAGTTATGAGAGTGAGAATTTTCAAATAAGTAGCATTTTCAACTTGAAATTTTAGCTGAAAAACGAAAAAAGTTTGCAAAACAACTCAAATTGATAAGAGGGAGATTTATGGACCCTTGAATCATGTTCCTGAGGTCATTTTACATCTAAAAAGTCACTTTTGAATCAATTTAAACATACTTAGATTTTTTGTTCATTTTGAAATTATTTTTAATCGAACCAGGGCCATATGGTAGATTTTTTCAATGTGATGCAAGTGTTCAAAATGGCGCCCCCATCCGTTAATTTTAGCGATTTATGTAATAATGAAGCGCCGAGCTTGTGAGGCACTAATTTATTTTAAGAAAATTTTTTTTAACAAATTTTTTTTTAACAAAATTTTTTTTTAGAAAAATTTTTTAAGATAAAATTTTTTTGATAAAAATTTTTAAGATAAAATTTTTTTGATAAAAATTTTGTTTAAGAAAAATTTTTTTTGAGAAAAATTTTTCTTAGAAATTTTTTTGAGAAAAGTTTTGTTACGAAAAATTTTTTTACCAAATTTTTTTTTGAGAATTTTTTTTTAGAAAACTTTTTTTAACAAATTTTTTTTTGAGAAAAGTTTTTTTGAGAAAAATTTTTTTTGAGAGAATTTTTTTTAGAAATTTTGTTTGATAAAATTTTTTTTAACAAAATTTTTTTTGGAAAAAGTTTTTTTAAAAAATTTTTTTTGGAAAAAGTTTTTTTGAAAAATTTTTTTTTAGAAAAGTTTTTTTAATAAAAAATTTTTTTTGACAAAAGTTTTTTTGAGGAAAAATTTTTTTTGACAAAAATTTTTTTTAAAAAACAATAATCCAGACTTTTAATTACGGTACCAAATTTATAATTTTTCAATCAAAAGTATTACAATTAGAACAAAAATGTTTTACTAAAATTATTTTCCAAATAAAATTAATTTTAAATAAAATGTGGGTCTTTTGCCCAAACTCATATTCTGTTAATTTTTCTAATAAAACAATCGCAATAACATTGAACTCGTCTGCTTTTACATCCTGATCGCATTACGATAATCGGACATTAAACGTTGTTCCGCGATCGGTTGATCGACCAGTGACCACAATTGTTACGCAGTTGACTCATTAGATGACAAACATGGAAAAGTGTTACTCATTCGCCGTTCCATCTATTTAGCTGATTGAGCGTGACCACAGATGACGCTCTCCTTTGAATTCGCCTACAAACAGAGCAAAAATCGGCTTCCTTTTCATCTATAATAGTATAAGAACGGATACTCTGCAGCTGAACGGATCACAATTAACCATGCCTTTCTACCTGACACTTCTCTGGCTTTTGGTACTCAATGACGTCATTCGGACATCCCCCAATCACAATGAAGTAATATATCTTTTAAATATTTAAATTGGTATATAATAATAGATTTTATTTAGAAGAGGAAACCTGCTCTTCCTTTATGGCCCTATCGGTTGTGGCCCAATGGCATTGTGCACTATAAATTTAATCCGAAAAACACTTTTAGTAAGTTTTAAAGTCTGTAATTTTTTTGTTTTTTTCTTATAATATATAATATTTAGATTCTACTGAACTGGCCATGGTGAAAACGTGCATGCAATCAATAGAGAAAAATACGTGCATCCGATTTATAGAGAAAAACGATTGGACAACAAAAGTGGTCAACATTTTCAAAACAAATTCTAGGTGAAAATAATTTCAATTTTGAAGTAAAAAAT
Source organism: Polydesmus angustus (assembly GCA_034698085.1). NCBI lineage: Eukaryota > Metazoa > Arthropoda > Diplopoda > Polydesmida > Polydesmidae > Polydesmus > Polydesmus angustus. Next base: position 5,428 of record JAQGAY010000054.1, read on the forward strand.
AAACTATATGATAAACTATAATTTCTATTTTTGTATGTGTAAGCAGCGAGCCAGGCTTATGTGGTTATGCTCTAATAGGCTATATTCCCTTTGGAGAAGGTCAAGTGGCTATCATATGCGTGGCCCCTTTTGTCATCTACCACGAGATCATGCACACCTTGGGTAAATTTCTCCCTGTAAATACCTGATTACATTTAATCTAGTTTAATAATAATTATCTATAGGTTTCGATCACGAGGCCATGAGATCCAATCAAACCGATTATTGCGGGAAATACCGGTTTATAACAGATGAAACAACAGGTATTATATTAACTTCATTTTTTCAGTCTGCTCTTTTGTAGCCTATAATAATAGAAAATTTGTTTAGTTAGGTCTGTTAAAGTGGTAGATCGCTTTGGAGTTCTCAACAGAGACAAGAGCTCGGAAGAAATTGACCCGAAATTCGCTAAAAAGATAAACAGTCTCTATTGTTGCAAGAAAAAGACCGGACGTGGACAAAAGAGGGATGAAGAAGTATTGGTTTCGTCCAATGTTGAAGCGGAAGTCAAGAGTTTAGACTAAAAAGCAGGAAATAGAATGATCTAGTTTAAATCGGTCGAAAGTTAATGCTGCGGGGTTAGAAGAACCGTCCGAAAAAAGTGCGAGTTAAACGCTTCAAAAATTTAGAACCACATTTTGAGATTCTTGAAAATATTATATAAAACCAGAAATTAAAAAAATAAAAATACGGTAATAAAAAGTAAATAAAAATTTAATAACAAAAATTGTAATTGAAATATTGTAAAATTTTGTTGTACTAAACAATTAGTTTTTCAATAAATTATTTTGTTATATTGAAACTTTCATTGCATTAAAAATTTGCGCCGGTGATATAGCAAATTGTTGTATTTATAAAAATTGTTTTCGTCACACTGAAAGTAAATTGGTTATTAAATAAAAAATTCATTATACCGAAAATTTTGGCAGTGTACATTATCATTTTTTTTATAAATGTAAATTTCGCTGACTTAATTTTGCTCCTCCTCTTCAAAAAAAAAAAAAAAAGAAAAAAGATGAACGATAATAAAAAGAAATAGGGACACAAAATAACTAATTATGTACGATTAATAATTGTAATTATAAAAACTTATAAAACTATTAATTTTTGAGTTATGAGGTTTTTTGTGCCTCATATTGAAATAGGCTTTCAAAAAAAAAAAAGCCATTTTCCCCACTGATAACTCGAGAACGAGTGAATTGTTATTTATAAAAATTTGTAAGGGATGTAAAATGACTTCTGTAAATGAACGTGATAACCTTGAGTAAAGTTTTTCCATGTGTTAATAAAATATTCCTATTATACAACGTATTTAATAGTAATTAAATTTGGTACTTTTTTTTCAGGACACTGTGTATTTTGGTTCAATAGAACTAGTAGACACACCACACATTAAATCAAAAGTGTTGTCAAATTAAAGTTGTAATCTTTTTCATAAAAATGTAGCCTATTGATACTAAGATATTGATTACCCAAAAAGTTTAGCATTTTATTTCGTCCAATTGTTTCATTATAAGCTCCGATCTGCCTTGAACATTATCTGCCAACATTTTGAGTTTGCCAGTAATTTTTTTTTAAATTAAATTTATTAAACAAAATTATTGTTACAATTTGCGCTGTTTTGTCAAAAAACTTGAAAATACCGGAAACCTACATCTTTTTTTCTTTATTGAGAGCTGCGTACAGGCTGCCACTACATTTTGTGGTGGGCAACCGCAATTTTTATAGTGCTGAATTAACGTCGTACAAAATGTGAGGTTTTTTTGTGGTCCAAACTCTTATTTTTCAATTTTTATATTTAAACAAAGTTTTCTCCAATTGCAATAACATTGAACTCGTTTGTTTTTACATCCTGATCGTTTTGCGATAACGTTGATTCGCGATCGATTTGTTACGCAGTTGACTCATTCGATTAAAAACCTGGAAAAGGGTTACTTATTTGCCGTTCCATCTATTTAGCTGATTGAGCGTAACCACAGATGACGCTCTCCTTTGAATTCGTCTACAAACGGAGCACAAATTGGTTTTTTTCCATCTGTAAAAGTATAAGAGCGGATACTCCGCAGTTGAACGGATCACAGTGAACCATGCATTTCTACCTGACACTGCTCTGGCTTTTGGTATTCAATGGCGTCCTTCGAACATCCGCCAATCCCAATGGAGTAATAATTCTTTTAAATATTTTAATTGGTATATAATAATAGATTTTATTTAGGAGAAGAAACCTGCTCTTCCTTTATGGCCTTATCGGTTGTGGCCCAATGGCATAGTGTACTATAAATTTAATCCGAAAAACACTTTTAGTAAGTTTGAAAAGTTTAAAACTTTTCCCCCATTTGGATTGTCTATAGCAATATAGTTTTTTTTTTTTTAATATACCGGTACTATATTATTTTAGATTCGTTTGAACTGACGATGGTGAAAACGTGCATTAGATCAATAGAGAAAAACACGTGCATCCAATTTATAGAGAAAAGTGATTGGTCAACAAAAGTGGTTAACATTTTTAAAAATTCTAGGTGAAAATAATTTCAATTTTATTTAAAAAAAAAAAAAATTATATGAAAAAAAATAACAAATAATTTCTATTTTTGTATGTGTAAGCAGCATGCCAGGCATATGTGGTTATGCTCTAATGAGCTACATTCCCTTTGGGGAGGGTCAAGTGGCTATCGTATGCGTGGAGCCTTATGTCATCTACCACGAGATCATGCACACTTTAGGTAAATTTCTCCCTGTAAATATCTGATTACATTTAATCGATAATAATAATTATCTATAGGTTTCAATCACGAGAACATCTACTCCGATCAAACCGATTATTGTGGGAAATACCGGTTCATGTCCGATGAAACAACAGGTATTACATTAACTTCATCTTTTTAGTCTGCTCTTTGATAGTCTATTACAATTGAAAATTTGTTTAGGTAAATCTGTTAAAGTAGTAGATAGAACTGAAGCCCTCAACGGAGACGAGAGTTCGGAAGAAATTGTCCCAAAATTCGCTAAAAAGATAAACAGTCTCTATTGTTGCAAGAAAAAGACCGGACATGTTGAAGCGGAAGTCGAGGGATTGAACGAATTCGAACCCTGACATGGGATAGTCTAGTTTAAATCGATCGAAAGTTAATGCTATTGTCTATAACCATAATCCTATATAACCGAAAATTAAGCGGTTGGAAAATTTAAAAGCGGATATGGAATCCTCAAAAATATACCGGTAATTATAAAACCGAAAATTAAGGACATACCGTATTAATAATCAAAAATAAATATATTTAATAAAAAAAATTTTCGTTGTACTGATTTTACTGGAGAAATTATAATTATAATAATACATGTATTATGAAATTATGAAATGTGTTATGAAATTTCATTTTTCACTCAATTTTTCGTTATATTGATAAGTGACCGTATAATGACCCTTTTTGAAATGAACCCAGAATACTGTCAAGTCTGACTCAGTTAAACAGTGGTCTAGGTCCACAAATTTTGAGATTATCCACATTTCAGTTTTTATCATAAACTTTCAAATGCACATCCATTTTAAAACACAAATTTTAATTTAAAAAAAATAATTGATCCAATTCCTGTTGTAGTTAAAAATGGCTCTTATTTACCACACATTCCTTGTTTCACCATGTATCGCTTTGTCCCGTTTTTCTTATTTAAAACATTATAAAACTACAGTATTTGTCTCAACAAATAAACGCATTTGGAGCGCTAGAACTAAATGAAGGTGATTCAAACTCACTCACTAAACATTTTCTTAACAGTAGTGTTTTATTAATAAAATTCGTAAAATTGACTACGTTATTATTTTCAATAATTTTGGTGATTTATTTGGTTTATTTTTACTGCCATACATGATGAGTCAGATTAAAACCTTAAATGTACTACCACTATTAATAAAGAAATATTACGGTTTCCAACTGACGCATACCTACACTAGCATTATTTTGCATTCACCAACTCTCTAAAGGGGAAACCTGTATGAACAGACAAAACCCCAAAACAACATTCGCTTTACACAGATGTAACTGCATAAATTGTTTTATTTTTTCAAGAAATGTTTACACGATTTTATGCTCCATCTGGTTGTTTACAAAACGCAAAACGTGACGCAATTATAGCAATTATTTTGAGCATAGCTATTTCGAATCGATGAAAAAACGCTTTCGCCTTAAAAATTATTATGCCTATTGTTAAAAGTATAAAAAGCGGTTCCTTTTCATCTCTCAACTTCTTGTATAATATAAAAATAGCCAAGGTTTTGCTCAAAATTTATTTAAACACTCAAATCAAGCATGCGATTGTACCTGCTGTTGCTGCTGTGCGCATTCTACGTTTCAGCTCAGCGCCCACAAGTTATACAACAATATTCTGTTAATATAACGCTCGAATTAATTAAATTTTTTATGTATTAGGCAATTGATAAAAAATTCAAAAATGACGTATTGGTGAAACCCTCGTTTTATACTATAGGGCGTTTGTATCCATCGTTTCCCATTTACTATCAATATTACAACGAATTTTGTAAGTAGATATTTTGCTAAGCGACACATTAATTTCATTAATAAATAAAATGTGAAGTTTAATACTAAATCTTTGTTATTTTTTTTATTAATTAGCGGATGCGGAGATGAAATTATTGGATAAGGCATTGGTATTTTTCGCCAAAAAAAGTGGCGTTCAGTTCAAAAAGAGAAAAAAAGAAGCAAATTACGTGGAAATTCTCAAAACTACGTAAGAATAAATTACTACGCGAGTGTTACTAAAATATAGTGTGTCCGTAAATATACGAAGCTTTTAAAAAGCGAATAAATCAATCAAATTTTTAAGAAAATGAATTAATTTTTTAATATTAACATAGAACAACACCTCCAATTTAAAGATAAAAAACAATTTTTAGAATATGACCTCTCCAACAGAGTCGGCACGCGTAAACGTGCTCAGGCGCTCACTTTGACGGCTAAAGCTTTTTGCGGACTTGCAGCCTATACCTGCCGACTGCACTTTGGCACGTGCCGGCATCTACCATAGGGTTAATGCAAATTTCCTTGGGCGCATTATTACGTGCCGACTCAGTTGTAGAGGTCAAATTCTAAATGTTGTCTTTTATTATTAAATCGGAGGGTTTTTTGTATGTAAATATAAAAAAAATAATTCATTTTCATTAAAATTTGATTTGTTTATTGGTTTTTTAAAAGCTTCGGATATTTACGGGAACATTTTACAACCGTACTAAAATGTTGTTTCTTCTCCTACGCAGGAAGCCCGATTTATGTGGCTACGTGAAATATTTGGGTTATCGACCAGGCCGATACGAACTCTTCCTACACGTCGATTGCGTCGATGACATCACTCTCATTCACGAATTTATGCATAATTTAGGTAAAAAACAATGCTTTATAATGTTGAATAATTTAAATTTAATACACACATTACTTCCATTTTATTGATAATTATTTCATTGCTACTTTAATTTATTTTTTTAAGCAAAGTTTTAAACTTTATTATTCAAATTTCATTAAAATTAAAATTTCAATTTTTATAAATTAAAAAAAAATAGGTTTCCCTCACGAAGACATATACTCGGATCAAACTGATTTCTGCAAAAAGCCCAAACCAAAAATATCAAATCCGGAAGTGCGCAGTGAAGAGGTGCGCATACGTGGAATGCAGAAACGTTATCCGTCCAAAAACCGCGCGGAGATCGAGAAGTACGCCAAGAAAGCCAAAAGTTTATATTTTTGCAAGAAGAAAAAGAGTAAAAAAAACTATGAAAATGGTCAATCGAACGTCGCTTCCGTTTCTGAGCAGAGAGAATTGGGCTACCGAAAAATGCGACTACATCGCCGCAGACCACGCCCAAATGATGTTGGTCCAAATCCCAAATTCTTAAAAACAACCGAAGCGACTTCCCCACCTTGCAGTGTTGATTATCCATTTACCTTAAATACTCCAATTTGTAAACCGGAAGATAGTTTTTTTGTAGGTTTTCTGGCTTTTTGGGAGAACATTCCATCTCCTTTGGAATTTATTAAATATATATTTTATGACAAAATTGAAGGACAATGGCCAGCGACAATTACACCAAATTTAATTCCAAAAATACCAACCGATGCACCGGTTATCACAATTAAACCGGTTAGGCCAATAAAACCAATAAAACCAAATAAACTAAAAAGAACCAAAAGACCGGTAAATTCCAAAAGACCAATAAGAACCAAAAGACCAATAAGATCCAAAAGACCGATAAGAACAAGAAAACCGGTAAGAACAATAAAACCGTTAAAAACAAGAAAACCGGTAAGAACAATAAAACCGGTAAAAACAAGAAAACCGGTAAGAACAATAAAACCGGTAAGAACAATAAAACCGGTAAGAACAATAAAACCAGTAAGAACCACAAAACCGAAAAAAACCAGAAGGCCAGTGAGGACCGTCAAACCAGTAACAACTGTTAAACCGGTATTAACCATTAGACCTGAAATAACTTCTGAACCGGTAATAATAATTAGCCCAGTAACTACCACAAAACCGAGAACAACCCCAACACGTAGAAAACATATTGATCCAAAACCAACCGTAGACCTGGTCACTACTACAGAACCGGTAACAACTGAAAAAGCTGTAACAACTGCCGCACCAGTGATAACCATTAAACCGGTTACCAACATTGAGACGGAAACAAGCGTTGGGTCGGAAGGCACCTCAACTGAGTGTCCTTCGTGTCCAATTGGTCTTGCTGGGAAAGAATCCAAAGGGAAACAAAGCCAATTGGCCCATGCAGAAAACAACAAAGTGCACCAAATGTACAGTCAGAGTGGAAAACACTTTCAACACGAAAACGAAGAAAATAGAAATCCGGAAGAAGATAACTGGAAATACGCCGACCTCGTGCAGCAGTTGTTGGAAGTCCTGCACGTGGAAAGAAATGGTCAAAAATCCAGCAGAAACAGAAATATAAACGTAAAGTAATAAAGGATACAAGCAAAACCAAAACCACATAAAAAGCAAAAACAAAATCCCAGTCAACAAATGAACCGGAAACCACATACAAATCGGAAAACCATCCTTAAAATTCCCAGTTTCGAATATTAAAATTTTAAAATTAGATTTGAAATTTTCTTTTACTAGGTAATAAAATTTATTAGATACCATGGATGTATCAATCGCACCCAATTATTTTTTAAGTTCAAAAAGCGCCAAGGCATAATGTAATGAATGTTTTTAAATTTACGGAGTTTTTCAAAAACGAATAAAGAAGTCAAATTTTAATGAAAATGAATTAAATTTTTAATATTTACATACAAAAACATCTCCGATTTAATGGTAAAAAATTATTTTTAGAGTATGACCTCTACAACTAAGTCGGCACGTGTTAACTCAATTAGCAGTTTTTTCAGTTTAAAAAGCGAATAAACAAGTCAAATTTTAATGAAAATAAATTAATTTTTTAATATTTACATACAAAAACATCTCCGATTTAATGGTAAAAAATTATTTTTAGAGTATGACCTCTACAACTAAGTCGGCACGTGTTAACTCAATTAGCAGTTTTTTCAGTTTAAAAAGCTAATAAACAAGTCAAATTTTAATGAAAATAAATTAATTTTTTAATGTTTAGTTCTAACAACATTACCGATTTAACAATGAAAAATAACATGTTGCATGTGACCTCCTCCACTGAGTCGGCACATGTAACGAAATTTCTAATAAATCTCTCGCACGTGTCTGGTTGCATTTTGGCAATTATGCGTATGAAAATTTTGCTAATCGAGTTAACATGTGCCGACTCATTTGGGCAGGTCATATTCTAAAAATTGTTTTTTTTATCATAAAATCGGAGATGTTGTTGTAGGTAAATATGAAAAAATTAATTCATTTTTATTAAAATTTAACTTCTTTATTCGTTTTTGAAAAACTCCGCAAAATTAAAAACACACGTTATAATCAACGATATTTATTTGGAATTGAAACAATTATTAACAACCAAAAACAAAAAGCATTTTGTTTACCAAAATATAAATAATAAGTTATTTTAAGCAGTTGTGTGTTATGGGGTCATCGCTTGTTTGATGGAAGGGGAGCACCTGTTGATCCATTCGATGTTCCTCTTCACCTTGTCTAACGCCTGCTTCCGTTCCAACTGACCCGCTCCGATTTCCGGGTACCTCGTTATGAAATCTTCCATCTGAAACAATCCCACTTTAATAATTCTTTCTTATAACTATGTCATTGTGGTCAATTTTTAAATAACCTCTCTCAAGCGATAAGGAGTGTTGAAGGAAGCGGCCAAGCTGGAGAACGGACGACCCAACTCTTGCGAAGTCAACGAGAACCTGCATTCATAAGGTTAATATACAATTTATAAGGATGAGTAATCTAGTTTCATAAGGCCCGGAAAATTGTTTACAAGGCTCACAAAACTGTTTATATAGTTAAGAAACTATTTATAAGACTTAGAAAACTGTTTATTAGACTAAGAAACTATTTATAAGACTCAAAAACAGTTTTCTAAGCCTTATAAACAGTTTCCTGAGTCTTATAAATAGTTTTCTAAGACACATGAAACTGTTTATAACGTTCAGAAAATTGTTTACAAGGCTCAAAAAACTGTTTACCGGTAAATGGTTAAGAAACTATTAAATTTATAAGGCTCAGAAAATTATTTATAAAGCTCAGAAAATTGTTTATAAGGCTCAAAAAACTCTTTATAAGAATCTGTCTGTTGGTAAGGTTAAGAAATTATTTATAAGGTTTATTAGATAATTTATTTCTAAAGTTTAGTAAACGATTATGGTGTTTAGTGCACAATTTTGAGTTAATTTTGCACTTGGTAAGTTTGTAAATACAAACATTTTTCGTAACCCCTACAATTTAATGCAACTTCCGTGTAAAATTATTGTGAGTTAAGATACGGTTTACTTGACCTGTTAACGATGTTTTGCCATTCCGTTCGAAGGAACTCCCACACGAACTCGACGGCCACATCGTTTTCGGCTAAATTGCCAAAGACCTTGAAGAAATCCTGGCCCCTGATCATGGTGGGGTCTTTCATATACGACAGTAACCTATAGAAACAAAGAGCTTATTAATGAGATGCGGGGTGTGAGTGGCATACAGTAGCTAAGATTGACCTGCGGATGAGCCAGGGCTCTCGAGTGGCCGCAAGGGCCGTCAGGAACTTGTTCTTTTCATGGGCCGAAGCCATGTGGCCCTTGTACGCTGCCCATAAGAACTCCCAATCTTCCACGTTATTCGAGCATTTGATTCCGTATTTATACACGAGAGCCCTCAAATCTGGAGAAAGATTTAATCTACCAAAAACAAAACAAAAAAAAATTAACCAAATAATTTAAAAATTTTGAATAATAATTTAAAGATTCTAATAAAAACAAACCTTCCCTGTTTCCATTGTTGAAAGTGGTTAAGGGCTTCGGAGATGCATGGCTGGTATCCCAAGGTGCACATGGCTTTTAATATCAACGTTCGCGTTAATCTAAAAACATTTATATTTTCTTTTTATTAAAAAATTTAAATGATAAAAAATATAAATGACTAAAATAGCAGTCAATTACATAATTTGGTAATTGTTGCTTTGGTCTTGCCAGCCTAATTTTTGGTAAATGGGCATTAACAAATTAATGGCAAATTGCTTCAGAAAAAAAAAAAAAAAATACAGGGTGATTCTCGAAAGTTTGAATACAACAAATAAAAACTGGAGTGGTCTTACTCGAACGAGTGGATACAGATCGGAGTCTTCCAGTCGGCGAGCGATGGAGAGCAGATGGGGCACCACGGCGTTCAAGGGCACGTAGTCCTCTTCATTGGGCAGGTATTTGACCAGCTCGAAAGCCACTTGGTACGACGTGTATCCGCCTTTGCTCAAGCTGAAAACATCGTCCAGCAAATTTGCTCTGTCGGTGTTTGTTAAAGACTGATTTAAAAAATTTTAAATTTTAAAAATACTCCTATTAGTTTTACGGCGATAAACACAGGTTTTATACGTGGTGATTGATCATCAACTGCTTGCCAAAAAAGAGCCAAATTTCTTCCTCGTAGTTCACCCTGTAAAATCCGGTGCTGTTCACGTTGAATTTAATAGGGGTATTGGATGCTGGGACTTGAAACGAAGCTAAAAGTTAGAAAACGGAGGTTGAAAATAGTTACAACTCAAGTAGAAATTTTTTCACTCAAGATTTCGCTTTGAATTTTATCTCGTACAAGCTGAAATTTTGCGTTTTGAATAATTATTTTGTTTTGGGTCATTTTGAAATTTTTTTGCAGTTAACTCGGTTTGCTAGACTAATTTTGCTAATAAAACTCTAATTGTTTAAGGATTTTCATATATAAAAATGATGGCGAAATATTCAATTTGCCTAAGACTCAAAATACGGTCTGAGAACCTTACACTGTGAAGTTTGGTGTAGCCATTGAACGTCTAGAGTTCCCGTGAGAGGATTGATGTAGGTGAGGGGCAGTTCCCAGAGGTAGCTGAAGGGGGAAGTGGAACGATCCAGGAACAGGCTATCGTTGGGCATGGAGAAGAAGCGCTGTTGTGTAGCGATTAGTTGTTGTGGATACTGCTCGTGTTCTTTGATAAAAACCACCGGAAATCCTTCTTGCTTGGTCCACGTGTCCATGAATTTACCCACGTCCAGTTTCTAAAAACAAAAACATTAATTATCAATTGGATTATTTGAAATAGTACGGCTAAACTGGATTTGAGGCGTCAGTGAATTTGTTCCACAGGTCAAGAGTCACAGTGTTGCCAAACGCGAAAGATTTCAAGTAATTCTATATAAATAATTATTACATTGTTGAAAGTAGGTGTGGAAATGAAGTGACAAAATTAATTTCAAACTTGTAAGCCAGTTCTAAAAGAGTTTGATCCTAAAATCGCTTCCAGCATGTAAATTACTGAGGCACCCTGTAAAATTTAAAAAATATTTTAATTAAAAATACAACATTTTAATCTATGTTTTAGTTATTAACAGTGGCAAAAGAACAACTAAAATTATTATTAGACTTACCTTTTCATAGGTGATGGAATCAAATATGGCGTTGATGTCCGCTGGACTGTTTACTGACATTACAATTGGATGGGATTGAGAACCTTCTTCCTTTATCATCACTTTTTCAATCACATCATTAACGAATTCGTCATGCTGCATTTAATGATGCGAGATTATAAATCTTAATTAAAATGTATTATTAGAGTAAACTCACGAGTTGCCATTTAGGTTGGACAGTGCCTGCAGCCAATTGCTCAGTGAATCGAGCGAAGCCTTCATTGAGCCACAGGTCATCCCACCATTTCATGGTCACCAAGTTCCCAAACCACTTCAATAGAAAAAAAAGCACAATAATTCAGTAAAATTGCCAATGTCTAGACAATTATTATATATTAGCTACTTCTGTGTCAAATAAATTTAAATTAAATTTAAATTTAAAATAAAGTATTTGATAGCATTACCATATGTCCTAATTCATGGATTGTTGTTCTCGTGGCACTTTCTTTATCAGTCATTGAAGAATCTTGTGGATCATAGAGCAAGCTTGTCTCTCTGAATGAAATAAGACCCCAGTTTTCCATAGCTCCACTCTTAAAATCAGGGATAGCTACCAAATCTAAGTTAAAAAATAATAATAATAATGACACAATTTAGTAATTGTATAATTTGAAATAATCTGACCCGATTTCGGGAGAGGGTAAGGAATTCCAAAATATTCAGCAAAGAAATCTAGTGCCATGACTGCTACTTCAACTGCATATCGAGTGGCTTGTAGTTGTTCTGTTCTAGCATACACTCGAACTTCAGTTCCAGCTTTGGTTTTACCAGGTGTATACTGAAAATCCGAAACTATGATGGCTACTAGGTAAGTGGACATGAGCACTGACTCACTGAATTCAGTTAAAATCAAACCATTATCCATTACACTACTCTGCAAAAGTGACAATGGATAAAATGGTTATAAGCTGCCACAAATTTGTATTAGTTTAAGTCATTGAATACCTTTTTTACTGGCATATTTCCTAAAGCTGTATATTGAGGATCATGAATGACACTTACTAAAAACTTAGCTTTATATGCAGGCTCATCAAAGCAGGGAAACATTCGTCGAGCATCTGTTGGCTGAAATTTTGTCAATGCTAAGAAGCTAAAACAAAATTATATTTGTTAGTTTTAAAAAAATTTTTTAGCAATAAGTAAAACACAAACCGTTTTTGTCCATCTTTGGTAGTATATCTGCTCCTATAAAGCCCTACTAACTTTTCATCTTGGGTAAACCCATGGAATTCCAAGTGCACTTGATAGAGTACACCTACTTGAAGGCCACTTTCAACAACCAACACTAAATATTCAAGTTCAGGGCTAAGGAAAAAGCTAGTAACTAGATTTGCATTAGGTGTTGATCCTGAAGTTGTGATTGGAGACACTGATATCTGAGTATAGTTTAGCCCATATGAATGAAGCAAAATTAATTTTGTAATTGTTTTTATTTCAATTACTATGCCGCAATATCCTTCAAAATAGCCTTCGGTGAGATTAGGCCTTATAATTAAGGTATATTGCAAAGGAGCAAGGTCAGAAGGAAGACGCGGGGTTTTCCAAGGTGCATTGTTTAAGTCAGACATTCTATTTGGCTCCATCCCTCCAGTAGTTCCACTTGGTAATTGTTGTTGAGCAGAAATTCCAGGATTTACTGCTGTTCCAGGATTTGGTCCAACTGGAATATTAAATGCTGGAGGATTAGCAAACCCAGCATTACCAACTCCATTTGATAATTGTGGATATTCAGATCCTCCAGGTTGTTCAGCTGTATTCAATAATGGTGGATATCCAGATAATTCAGGTTGACCAGCTCCATTTGTTAATGATGGATTATTTTGTTTCCCAAGTTGATCAGTTCCAGTTGGTAATGATGGATTACTTGATCCCCCAAGTTGACCAGTTCCAGTTGGTAATAGTAGATTACTTGATCCCCCAAGTTGACCAGCCCCAGTTGGTAATGGTGGATTACTTTGTCCTCCTAATTGACCAGTTCCAGTTGGTAATGATGGATTACTTGGTTCCCCAAGTTGACTAGCTCCAGTTGGTAACAGTGGATTACCTGATCCCACAAGTTGACCAGCTCCAGTTGGTAATGGTAGATTGCTTGGTTCCCCAAGTTTACCAGCTCCAGTTGGTAATTGAGGATTACTTGATCCTTCAAGTTGACCAGGTAAAGTTGATAATGGAGGATTACTTAATCCCCCAAGTTGACCAGCTCCAGTTGGTAATGCTGGATTACTTTGTCCTCCAAGTTGGCCAGGTAAAGTTGGTAATGGTGGATTACTTGATCCCCCAAGTTGACCAGCTCCAGTTGGTAATAGAGGTTTATTTGGTCTTCCAAGTTGACCAGTTCCAGTTGGTAACAGTGGATTACTTGGTCCTCCAACTTGACCAGCTAGATTTAGTAGTTGTGGTTTACTTGGTTTTCCAAGTTGACCAGTTCCAGTTGGTAACAGTGGATTACTTGGTCCTCCAACTTGACCAGCTGCATTTGTTAACTGTGGATTGCTTGGTATTCCAGCTAAACCAATTCCATTTTGTGACGTGGGACTAGATGCAGGTGGCATTTGAGGGTTTACCAATCCTTGATCAATATTTTTTGGTTTAGCTATAATGGATGAAGATGCATTTCCTTGTCCAACCCCTGATGGTAGTGGAAACTTTCCAGATTCACTTCCTGGGTTGTCATTACCAGATCCTGCCCCACCTACTGTTTGGTTTGCAGCATCTTCTGCTTTACTTTCATTCGCTAAATACTGAGCCAGTTTCGATGCACCAGGTGCCAATGCACTAGCTAAATTGCTATTTTTCTCAGAACCATCTAGCCCGGGTGCAACTGGTTTTACTGGATTTACAACCCCAAGTGCACCCGTTACATTGGAGGACCCCAAATGTTCTGGTCTTCCTAGAATATTTGTTTTTATAGGAAAATGTTTATTACCTTGTTGATTACTTCCTAGTTTAGGAAACTTGGTAACCTTCTTTGCAACATATTTATCATTTTCAAACAGATTACCCATTTGAAAATGAATAGGACCCGAACTAACATCAATTGCTTGTGGACTCGAGGTTAGACTGATAGATTCCGGTTCATCGTGAGATTTTAAGGTTAAACTGATAAAAGCATCGCTAAAAGTTACTAAACTTAGCGTTATAGAGAATAAATACAACATCATTTTGAAAATTTCAGTTGTAGTTTGGGTGTTTGCTTCTTTTTATTAGGTGTGGTACAGGTGGAAAAGAAACAAAAAATGACAGCATTAATCATCATTAATTTTGGTATATTAAGGTTATAAATAGCAGCAGCAACTTGTGTTTCTGACATTAATGTTGTCATTAACTATTTGAAACAACCTAATAATGATAAACTTTGTTATATTTTATGGATAAAAATAACAAATAAAAAGTATTAAATGACATATTTCAGGTATTTTTGTATAATATGTAACCTTTATTGACCTTCTCAACCAAATGCTGATGAAATAATTTTTTTTAAAAAAATATAAATAGTTTAATTTTTTAAAAGGTGCAAATATTCAACGCAAATAACAATTTTTTTTTAAAAAAAACTGTTTATTAAATTTAATTCATTTAGAAATGATAACACAAATGTCTGCGTTAAAAAAAACTGTTAACACTTCATTTAAAAACATTTTGTTTGCACGAAAGACATAATAATTATTATATATCAGGTTTGTAGAACTTTAACTTGTTAAACAATAATCTTAAAACAATTAAGAAGTAATAATTTAAGTTCATATTAAAATACTGTTAATGTTTTAATTAACAACATATGGTAATATTCCAGTCTTAAAATTTTCGTTTATAAAACTGTTATATTGTTGTTGTTTTCTTAATTTATAGAAAATTTTGCTTAGAACTGACCCTGTATAAGGTGAAAAACTTTTAAGAAATCGCAAGGATGACATAGACCAGTCTTAAATCTTATGGCTATCAGAAAAATGGATAAAGCAGAACCCTGTAAGAATGGATAAAATAGCTGGGTACTGCACAATTCAGCCTTAGAGAGGTCCATCAACATATATATTAAAATAATTCATTGCCAATTCTTTCCATAGAAAATTAAAAATATTAAAAAAACTTGAAATTAATTTTTTTAAAACACATTTTAATAGTAAGTGCAATTTATAATTTATTAATATTGTAAAATGTAACACATAAAAAATAAATTGAAAAAATAATTAAATGTTGATATAATTTCAACTTTAAAAAATTCTTCAAAACTAATTTAAAATACCCGTGGTTTTTTTTTTCGTACTTTTTAAAATTTATATTAATTTAAATTAAATTAAATAGCAACGTTTTTTAGGCAGTAAATACAACTGTACTTAAATTTGTTTTTTTAAAAACATATTTTATTATTTTATTAGTAAATGCAGTTTATTCTTCTTATTCCCAGTACATTAAAAAAAACTATTTTTAAAGCAAATTTAAATTTTGTAAATTTTTAATTTCTACCCAAAAATAATTATTTAATTTGTTAAACAAAAAATTTAATTGTTATACTTTATTAATATAAATTAAAAAACAATGAAAATATTACGTAAACAATTTTACTTGCTTAGAAAATACTGTAATATTATATTGACATTTTTTATGACACGGTCATTTACCCAGGCTTTGTAATTACAACTTCCAATGTTAATCGTTGCAATCATAAATTAAGTTGAGTATTTTAATATATTCATAATATTCTGATGGATCTTTGCTAGTAGTCCTAAGACCTGTAAAAAAAATTGTCAAGAATTAGAAACTGTAATTATGAAAATGGAGTTTACACTCGCTTAATTGAAGCTTTAAGAAGTAGCAGCCATAATTATTTAAAAATAAAGGGTAAATCTAGTCTCAATAATCAACACTTCATTAATGTAAACACTGGCTTAAATAGATTTTTAGAAACTGAACACTTGAGCAAATGTAGTTTATGGAAGTAAACATCCTGCATACAAGTTTAAAAAAAGAAACATTGGCTTAAATAGGGTAATAATTTTTTCAAATGGTAATCTAAGTAAGTGGAGTTTTGGGAAGTTAAGCTTTGCTTATCTGAAGTTTTAAAATGGAAGCAAACACTTATTTTTACCTAGAATGTGTATTAACTGTTGTAAGACGATGGACGTGGAATTGAAGCAGCTTTCGCCCAGCACTATTTCCTGCTTACCCCAACTCCGTCCATCACCACCGCTGCATTCCGATCCACAATTAATTTCGACGTAATGGACGTCCATGTCTAATTTCGGCCGGAAGTAAAGGCATGTTTTGCGCTCAAGATTAAACATGGTGTCTTTGATCATCTTTGCCTGACTTTCATCTGTTAATGATAATAATTATTTTTAACCAGTGATTTTTAATCATAATAACAGTAATGAAGTATTCAAACTGAAACACGGGTTGATGACGTAAGGGACGTTGGGAGTCATCCATAGCCCGGGCGTTCTCTACCATTAAAATAAAAATAATGTTAAATACTTATTATTAATTATATTAACGTCTTCTAAAAATAATTATTTTAAGTATATTTTACTTTTCCTCTATTGGCCGGATAGATCTTGTTAGTAACATTAACTTTGTAATTTCCTATGGCAAAGAAATTTATTTATAAACTTAAAATATATAATTTAAAACACTTAAATTAATTTTAATTTAAATACAACTGAAACTCCCTGTGAATCTTAAAATTACCAATTTTAAAATAAGCAAGAAGGTTAATAAATGCGCATTATTTTATAATTACTAATTAAAATTATAAACTTGACATACCCGGATCTTTTGGATATGTGGCTTGAATTCCGCAGATAAACATTACCATTAAAATAAAATCTTTCATAATTGAAACTAATTTTAGAAAAATGTATTGAATTTGTATAAAATTTAAATTAATTACAAACAACTTCTTAAAATGCTGGATGCTATTGTCGAGTGGTTATTGCTAAACATTTAAATTGCTTTTATACTTTTTTTTAATTTAATAAACAAATTTTGAAATTTAAACATTTTAAATATTACAACAATAAATTAAGAAAACAAAAAGTTAAACAATTAATCAAAATGATTAATGATGTTATAAATTAAAATGGCAATTAATATTAAAATGATTAAATTAATGATTAAACAATTATTATTTTTTTTGACATGCTAATAAAGATTAATCCTTCATAAGCGAACAAGAGCGACACTCTCTTGGTGCATAGAGCTCGCAAATGTGGGCCAAAATTAAAAAAAAAACATTTTGCAACAATTTTAGTTTGGAAAAATGAATTTCTGGAGAAATTGACTTAAAATATCTTGATTATTTGTGAAATAAAAACTAATCTTTAACTTTAACAAAAAAATATTTAGTAAATAAAAGTGCATTAATTTTTATAAAACAATTTAAATTTTCCTAAAAAAAGTTGATATTAATTTTCTAAACATTTTGTAATTTTTCCTGAAAATATATACTAGTTCTTTCAAAAAAACAATATGTCTTAGTATTTTTAAAATTTTAAGATAAAATTAGGATGAGGATTTACAGCCCATAAAATCTTAACAAATTTTTTACTTGATTTTTACCACCAGAAATGGCTAAATGCATATCGTTTATCATCAAAGTGTTTGTAATATGCGCACAATATGTATGTAGGGGTTTCAATATTTTGCTGTCATTATTAAAGTTTCATTTTTTCCCAGTAGCACCGCATTTATAGAGTTTATTAAGTTTCCTGATGTCTGAATTCTATGCAATTAAATAAATTTTTAGAAAATAACCATAACCAGCAAAAACATTCTTTAATATATTATATGTACAGTTAAACAATCCGACACAGCGCAAAATAATTATTTTTTTTCCTTCTTATTAGTCACAAAATATTATAATGTAAACAATACAAGTTTTATTGTATTATTCATAAAGCATTATAATATTGCAAAATTGTGCAATTCAAGTTATTATACAAAAATAAAGAAAATTTACATCTATAATTTTCCTGTCTTTAATAATTTTTTTTTATAAAAGTTAAAAAATATTGCATTATAAATTTTAAAGAAATTGTGAAATAAAAAATTTTATAAAAGGAAAATAATTTTTAAAAAGTGCAAATTTGGAAATTAAAAATGTTTTTGCGTGTTTTTTTTTATAGCAGTGTAGAAAATGAGTTTGAAAGACAATCATAAAATAATTATACTTTATTTAATGAGAAATTTAATGTACCCCGGAACTGGTAAGTGACCAAAAATACAATTTAACTATATTTTTCGTAACAATATTAAAATAAAATAATTTTAGTTGTTATTTACACAGGGCGTTTGAAATGTTACTTTCCAACGCGTCGTTGATACTGTATATAAATAGATGCGCTTATCAGTGTTCATTCTTCTGGCATTGATAAAGTTTATTGAGTTTTCTAATATCAATCTCGCTCAAGCCTAGTTTGGCAGTTATGAACTTTTTTGGATTTTCCAAAGAAATTATAGTAGGCATATTTCGATTCTTTGCCATTTGATTGGAAAAGTAATGCATGATGGAATCGTAATCGTATGGCTCGCCAAAATGTCGAATCTCGTCCCAATTATACTTATCAAAATTGCACACGGCATCTACAACCACACACAAATAATTAAAATGAATAAAATAATTTTTTATTTATGTTAAAAATTATTATCAAACCATCTAGGACATTGCCCCACTGTATGTCCACGTACTTGTCTCGATCCCATCGATTCTGCTCGTGCCAAAAGCCTATAAATAAATATTACATTTTTAGCTAATGATGAATGCAAAACTCACATTTTTGGTTTTTTGGTTTCGAAATGTGTTCAAAATGGTTCATGTTTTAAGTATTGCAAATCTGAAAATGATAAGGTGAACTGTAATTACCTATGGTATGCATGAGTTCGTGTATAATGGTTCCAACATGATCGAAACAATGATATCCGAGGTTGACTGTCTGCCTGCCACCATGTCGGCCGACATCTGCGTAGCACCTATTTTCGAGATCTATGTCCACGTAGTCTCTGTCGTTCTGATTTTTAAGCCGAAATCGAATGCAGCTATGACTTTCAATGTCTGACATGGCGTTCTCGATCATCTCTTTCTGCCATCCTTCTAAATAGCAATAAAAATTAACGGTATAATATTTTAAAACAAAGTTTAAGTATAATAATTATTCAAACCAAAATATCCAGAAATAGTGTAAGGGATAACCGCCCCTGGCCATAAATTGTTTGGGTCACGAAGAACATTCCTCTGCGTACCAATAATAAAGAATTATAGATTTGAAATGGCAAAAATTAAATTTTTAGTATTAATAATTGGAACTTACTTTTCCTAATTTATCGGTAATAAAACGCACTCCAGAAATGTCACCTTCAAAGAGTTCTATAACATTTTTAAACTAGATTTAATTGAGTGTAATTTTTTTTACATCGTTAATGTGTCAAAATTTTAGTTTTACAGTAAATGTATAATTATTAATTTGTTTTAATACGTAATAATAACTATGAACTATACCTGGCTCCAGGGGAACTGCAAAAGCTCGCAATTCACAAGTAAATATTAAAAAAATATAAATAAAAATTTTCATAATTAAAAGTAAATTTATTAAGAAAAATTTAATTAATAACTTTTTTTTAAAGAAAATTGCGTTTTATATTATACTCATTAATTAATATTGAGAAATAGTTGAATAATCTGTCATAATAATATGAATAATGTTACTCTATAATTAATTTGTAGCTTTTTATTTTGTCCATCAAGAAGACATTTTTCAATGCGGTTATAATAAGAGGCAATAAATACAGTTATGTTGCGAAATTGAAAAATTAATAACGTAATAAATTTGAAATGAAAATTATATAGTCAATAAGAACAAAATAAATTTAAAAACAATATTTACCGGTATGTGAAAAATTGTAATTTTTCACATAACTTTGAAAGATTAAGTTTTTTAACTTGTTATTTGAGCCAACATTAATTTCATTTTTATGCATCCTTCTTCAAATATATTAATTCTATAAATAACCAGGTATCCAGAGACCATTTATTTGATTTCCAATTTTTTTTAATGATTTTTTACAAGAAATTGGAGTAAACCGGATGTGTGAGATAATTTTGCTCTAATAAAGAAAAGTGAAATTTATTGCTTAGTAGAATATTGATTTCCAAACTTTAAAAAGGTTTAGAAATAATATTGCATTATAAATTTTAAAGAGGTTGAGAAACGAAAAATTATATAAAAAGAAAATGAAAAACTAAGGGTTGTAATACATTATTGATTAAACTAAAAATAATAATATGTTAAATCTTAAAAAAATTTAAAATTTTCAAACTTACACTTTAAAAAATTTTAAATAAGTTTATTAATGTTTTTTATAACAGTGTAGAAAATGAATTCGAAATGCAATTATAAAATAATTAGGCTATACTTTATTTAATGCAACAGAACTGGTAATTCGCAAGAAAATTTAATATGGTTTATGGTATATTGTATATTTTTCATAACAATATTAAAAAAATAAAATAATTTTAATTACTATTTACACTTGTGTTCGAAAGGAACTATGCAAAATCTTTTTGATCTAAAGATTTATATCAATGTGAATTTGTAGGCCTGGCAGTTATAAAGTTTATTGAGTTTTCTAATATCAATCTCGCTTAAACTTAATTTTGCAGTTATAAACTTAAGTGGGGTCTCCTTGGAAACTATAGTAGGCTTATTTGGATTTTTTGCCATTTGATTGGAATAGTAGTGCATGATGGAATCGTAATCGTATGGCTCACCAAAATGTTTAATGTCGCCCCAATCATACTTATCGAAATTGCGTATGGCATCTATAACCACGCATAAATAATTAAAATGTATTGCAATAATTTATTATTTATGTTAAAAATTATTATCAAACCATCTCTGACATTGCCCCACAATATCTTAACGTACTTGTCTCGATCCTATCGACTCTGTTCGTGCCAAAAACCTATAAGAAAATATAACATTTTCAGCTTATGAAATTTACCTTTATGAACTAAAATTACCTATGGTGTGCATGAGTTCGTGTATGATGGTTCCCACATGATCGAAACAATGATATCCGAGGTTAATTGTCTGCCGGCCACCACGTCGGCCCACATCTGCGTAACACCTATTTTCGTTAACTATGTCCACGTAGTCTTTGTCGATCCCATTTTTACGTCGAAATCGAATGCAGCTTAGACTTTGAATTTTTAACATTGCAGCCTCCATCATCTCTTCTTGCCCAATATCTGTTAGCATTAAAGTAAAATGATATAATTTTAATAAAACAAAATTTTCTATACAGGCTACATACTGAAACTTCCAGAAATGATGTAAGGGATAGTCGCTTCTGGCCATAAGCTGTTTAGGTTACGCACAACATTTCTCTGCGTACGAGTACAAATAACAAAAATTTAAAATGGCAAAAATTAAATTTTTATTATTAATAATTGGAACTTACTTTTCCTAAATAATCTGTAACAAAGCGCACTCCTGAGATGTCACCTTCAAATAGTTCTAGAACATTTTTAGACTAGATTTAATTGAATGTAATTTTTTTACATTGCTAGTGTGTCAAAATTTTGTTTTTAATCTATTATTATTAATAAATAGTCGGGATTATCCGAACTTCAATAATAATTTAAGCTGTTTTTTTAATTTAGAATCTTCAAATTTAATTTAATTTTATATTTTAGAAATAATAATAATAACTATGAACATTACCTTGCTCCTGGGTAACTGCAAAGAGTCGCAATTCACAAGTAAATATTAAAATATAAATGAGAAATTTCATAATTAAAAGTAATTTTATTAAGAAAAAATTTAATTAATAACTTTTTTTTTCTAAAGAAAATTGCATTTTATTTTATATTCATTAATATTGAGAAATAGTTGAATAATGATATCATGTATTATGTTACTCTATAATAAATTTGCAGCTTTTTAAGTTGTCCTTCACGAAAACATTTTTCAATGCGGTTATAATAAGAAGCAATAAATACGGTATTATGTTGCGAAATTGAGAAATTAATAACGTAATAAATTTGAAAGGGAAATTCTATAATCAATAAGAGCAAAATAAATTTAAAAAAAACAACTCCATTGGAATTGTTAACGCGTGCAAACCACTTTTAAAAACTAAGTTAAAAATAACAACTTTCATACTTAAAACAATTTTTTTTAAAACAAAACCCCAAAAAAATATCAAAGGAAATTATATCTACCAGTATATTTTTTTTACATTTATACCTATTGATACTCTTCATTACTTGTTTCACCAATATTTTTACAACCATTATAAAAATTAGTAATGAATTATTGGAATAAATGTTTTTTTATTGATCAATCCAAATTTTTTTTGAAATGCTATTAATATTAAAAACAATAAACTTTAATGTTACATTTTTGACATTGTAAACTAATAAATCAAAAACAAAAGTGTCAGATCATTAAAAAGTCATAAAATGAAATTGACAAACAGGACAGTAAATTTGCTATGCACCAAAACTGTTTCTAAATACAAACCATTTAAATTTATTGAATATGCCATCAAATGACTAAAATAAAATTAAAAAAAGATTAATTAATTTGAAAGTGAAAAGTTTAGAAATTATTGTTTAATGTATCATGTATCACAACATCCTAAGTGCATAATCCGCAAGCCTTTCTACACGAAGCGCTCATATATGCTCGATTGTTAGCAGTGCATTCGCCTAACTGCGCCCACTGACTACAATAATTGTTATCATCCGTACAACTTGTTCTCGTTGAAATATAGCAGTTATAAAGTTTGTTGATTTGTCTGAGGTCGACTTCACTAAAGTCATTTCGATAATATAAACGGTCCTTTGAGTTTATGGGGATAATGTTAGGCTCATATTTATTTAATGCAAATAAATTAGCAGCATAGTGCATGACTGAGTTGACGTCGTACTTCTCGCCTAAATCCTGAACTTGATTTGGGGGCAGTGTATAGAAGTTGTGAACCTGGGCTGGCAAAAACAATATTTTTTTAAAATTAAATTTCACAATAGGAGAATAAAATTAACATACTATTGTTGATATTTTCCCAAACTATTTTAACATGCTTGTCTCGGTCTGGTCTGGTCTGCTCCTGACAGAAACCTATATACATAAAAGAACCACTGTTTACTAATTTTCATTTTTTACTAAATACACCTCTATATGCTTTTAATATGTTGTTTATTAAAGTACATTTAATTATTTTTTAACATATTTGCTATTCACGAGCAATATATTGCGTTTTCTGACAAATGTGGTTACCTATTGTGTGCATGAGTTCATGTAAGATGATTCCTTTTAAAAAACAGTCATGGTCAAGAGTAAGTTGTTGTCTGCCACCCTTTCGGCCAACATCTGCTGAACATCCAGATCCTTTAATTATATCTAGGTAGTTCCAATCACTGGAAATTCTTGGCTCAAATCTAATGCATGTCTTTTGCCGATACTCAGCCATTCCATCTTGGATCATCTTTACTTCGTAATTGTCTATTAATAAAGAAGTTATTTTTTTAAAAAAAACCATAACTAAAATCAGTTTCGAACTAAAATTTCTGGAAATGGTATAAGGAATAATTCCATCTGGCCATAGTTTGCGACTGTCACTAAGAGCATTCCTCTGCATTTTTAAAAAAAACAACAAAAATGGAAAAATTATTTTTATGTAGTAGTGCTTTAATTAATAATATCATGATCATACTTCTTGCCTGTTGGAAGTTGAAATAGTAGTTTTAGTAAAATCACCTTTAACCATTGGAATTGTTAATGCGCGCAAACCACATATAAAAAATAAGTTAAAAATAATAACTTTCAAACTTAAAATAAACATTTTTTTTACACAAAAAAAAAATTTAAACGAAATTATATTATATACGTACAAATTCTTTTTTTCCATTTATACTTATTGATATTGACAAATAGTTTAATAATTTTTCTTACCTTTATTGGTTTCACAATAATGTTTATAAACATTATACAAATTAATAATAAATTATTGGATTAAATGTTTTTTATTTATCAATCAAAATAAGTGAAATGCTATAAATCAAAATGAAATAAATAAATTTTAGGGTTACATTACTGACATTGTAAACTAATAAATTAATAACAAAAGTTTTTGATGAATAAAAAGTCATAAAATACAATTGACAAACAGGTTACACATGTTTGGAAGTCAATGAAATTTTTTTCATAAAAAAAGTCTAAGCTAGTCAAAAGTTTACATGAGTCGCCAGGTAAATTATTACATATAATGCTTAAAAAAGATTGCCAAATAATAAACTCCCAGTCATAACTAAATATTTTTATATTTTGACTTTTTGAAGTGAAACACTTTTTCAGTTAGTATTTTGATGTTATGATGGTGTCCTTAACATTATTTAATTTGAAAGTGAAAATATTTGAAATTATTTAATTTTATTGTATCATATGAATTTAAAGCAAAATCTACATTTTTAAGATTTTCATTAATTTCAAGGGATTACAATTAAAATAAACACTGTATGACGACATCCTAAGTGCATAATCCGCAAGCTTTTCTACACGAAATTCTCATATATGCTTGATTCTTAGCGGTGCATTCGCCTAACTGTGCCCACTGACTACAATAAATGTTGTCATCGGTACAACTTGTTCTCGTTGAAATATAACAGTTATAAAGTTTGTTGATTTGTCTGAGGTCAATTTCACTAAAGTCATCATGATAATCTAAGAGGACCTCTGAGTTTTTGGGGATAATAGTGTCCCCATAATTATATTTTGCAAAAGCATTGCCGGCATAGTGCATGATTGAGTTGATGTCGTATTTCTCGCCTAAATTCTGAACTTCATTCTGGGGAAGGGGATGGAACCACAGGTGGTCGGCTGACAAACACAATGTGTTTCCATTAAATTTCACAATAATAAAAAAAAAAAAATAGCATACTTTCGTTAATATTTCCCCAATTTATTTTCACATGCTTGTCTTGGTCTGGTCTGGTTTGCTCATGACAGAAACCTATATACATTGTTATTATTAATTGCTAAAAAAAATTAATTCATTTCTACTAAATACATATCTGGACGCCTTCAATATGTTGCTTTTTAAAATAATTAATTTTCAATATATCTGCTACTCACCAAACATATTGCATTTTCTGAAAAATCTAGTTACCTATGGCGTGCATGAGTTCATGTAAGATGATTCCTTTTAAGAAACAGTCATGTTCCAGAGTTACTTCTTGCCTGCCACCCTGTCGGCCAGCATATGCAGTACACCCAATTCCTCTTACTATGTCTAGGTAATCCCAATCACTGGAAGTTCTTGGCTCAAATCGAATGCATGTCTTTTGCCGATACTCAGCCATTCCGTCATGGATCATTTTTACTTCATAACTGTCTATTAATAAATATAAATAATTGAGTTATTTTTTTTTATAAAAATTGTAATTAAAAACAGTTTCGAACTAAAATTTCTGGAAATCGTATAAGGAACAATTCCATTTGGCCAAAGTTTGTTCTTGTCACTAAGAGCATTCCTCTGCATTAGAATTATTTTTAAAAAAATGGTAAATTAATAATATATCATGATCATACTTCTTGTCTGTTGGATGCTGAAGTTGTAGTTTCAGTAAAATCACCTTGAAATATTCATAAGACATATAAATTACTTAGTACAATTTAAAAATGTATTAAACAAGCCATTACCTTTATCTATTGGAATTGTTAATGCGTGCAAACCACATAATATAAAAATTAGGTTAAAAATCAGAACTTTCATAATTAAAATAAATATTTTTTCTACACAAAAAATAATTTTTAAAACAAAATTACCGTCTATTATAATATACAAATACATAATTTTTTCAATTTATACTTATTGATATTGTCAAATAGTTGTATAATTTTTCTTATCTTTACTTGTTTCGCAATAGTTGTACAATCATAAAAATGAATGACAAATTTTTGGATTAAATGTTTTTTATTCATCAATCAAAATAAGTGAAATGCAATAAGTCAAAATTAAATAAATAAATTTTAAAGTTACATTACTGACATTGTAAACTAATAAATTAATAACAAAAATTTATGATGAATAAAAAGTCATAATATAAAATTGACAAGCAGCTTACAAATGTTTGTACATTATGTAAATAACGTTTTTTTTTATAAATAAAAGTCTAAGCTAGTCAAAAGTTCACATGAGTCGCCAGGTAAATTGTTACTTCTAATGCTCAAAAAAGATTGTCAGATAATCAGCTTCCAGTCGTAACTAGACATTCTTATATTTTGATTTTTTCATTTAAATTTGAATTTGTAACATAAAATTTTAAGTTATGCTTTAAATTCATAACACTTTCATTCATTTCAAGGGATTATAATTAAAGTAAACGCTGTTTGACAGCACCCTAAGTGCAACGTCCGCAAGATTTTCTGCACTTAGCTTCCATGTATGCTCGATTGTTAGCAGTGCATTCGCCTAATTGCGCCCACTGACTACAATAATTGTCATCATCCTTACAACTTGTTCTCGTTAAAATATCCGTGCATAATCCGCAAGCTTTTCTACACGAAATGGTCATATACGCTCGATTGGTAGAAGTGCATTCGCCTAATTGCGCCCACTGTTTACAATAAATGTTATCATCGGTACAACTTGTTCTCGTTGAAATATTACATTCATAAAGTTTGTTGATTTGTCTGATGTCACTTTCACTAAATTCATTTCGCTGATATAAGCTGTCCTCTGAGTTTATGGGGACAATGGTGTCTCCATAACCATTTTTTGCAAAAGCATTGCCGGCATAGTGCATGACTGAGTTGACGTCGTACTTCTCGCCTAAATTCTGAACTTGATGTTGGGGAAGAGGACGGAACCACAGCTTGTCGGCTGGCAAACACAATTTGTTTCTATTAAATTTATCAATAAGAAAATAAAATTACCATACCATCGTTGATATTTTCCCAAATTATTTTAACATGCTTGTCTTGGTCTGGTCTGGTTTGCTCATGACAGAAACCTAGAAACATTATAATAATAATATTTACATTAAAATATTTTTATTTAGAAATTGTGTGATAAAAAAGAGGACCTCTGTTAATTAGTTCTCATTTTCTAATAAATACACCTTTGGACGCTATTAATATGTTATTTATTAAAATAATTATTTTTTCAACATATCTGCTACTCACAAAACATTATATTGCGTTTTTTGACATAGGTTTGACGTAGGTGGTTACCTATGGCGTGCATGAGTTCATGTAAGATGACTCCATTGAAGAAACAGTCGTTGGCAAGACTAAGTGTTTGCCTGCCTCCCTGTCGGCCAGCATATGCAGAACATCCAGTTCCTTTTATTATGTCAAGGTAATCCGAATGACTGGAAGTCTTTGGCTCAAATCGAATGCATGATTTTTGCTGAAATTCAGTCATTCCATTTCGGATCATCTCTATTTGATCACTGTCTATTATTAAATTTAAAAATGAGTTATTTTTTTGTTAAAAAAATGAAATTAAAAGCAGTTTCAAACTATAATCTCCAGAAATAGTGTAAGGGATAATTCCATTTGGCCATAGTTTGTTCTTGTCACTAAGAGCATTTCTCTGCATTAGATTGAATGTTTTGTATTATTGTTTTAATGATTATTAATAACATGATCATACTTCTTGCCTGTTGGAAGTTGAAATAGTAGTTTCAGCAAAATCACCTTCAAAAATAATCATCAAATAAAATAATACCAGTAATTAATTTTCTTAAATTTATATTGATGATATTATTTCAAAATAATTATGAAAATTTTGTATCAGCTAAAATCTTAATTTTGATAATTTAAAATTTAAATAATTTTAATTGTATATAAAAATAATTTAATTTCACTGATGAAGTTTAAATTCTCCCTTGTAGGTATGCAATCGGTAATAGTAGTGACAATTCAAATAACTACGGTATACTTACCTTTATCCATTGGAATTGTTATTGCGTGTAAACCGCATAGAAAAATTAAGTTAAAAATGAAAATTTTCATATTTAAAATAAATGTTTTCTCAACAAAAAGAAATTTGAAACGAGGTTATTTCTACAAATACTTTCTCTCCTTTTATACTTATTGATAATGAGAAATGGTTGCACAACCTTTCTTATTAATTCTTGTTTTGTAATATTTTTACAAACATTATGAAAATTTATAATAAATTATTAGATTAAAAGCTTTTTATTTATAAATTCAAAATACAGTATGTGAAATGCTATTTTAATTAAAAAAATTTAATTAAAAGTTAAATTACTGACATTGTGAAATAATAAATTAAAAACAAAAATTTATGAAAAATAAAGTCATAAAATAAGATAATACGAATTGCACATGTTTGGTTGTTTTTATTAATATGTGCAAAATGAGCCCTCCATTGACTGAAGCAAAGTCTACGAAGATGTTAGTTTTAATTTTTGTTTTTATTGACAAGCAATGCTTCATTTTTACCTAGTTGAAAGAGTAGATAGTACATTAAACGATAAAA
Organism: Polydesmus angustus; assembly: GCA_034698085.1. NCBI lineage: Eukaryota > Metazoa > Arthropoda > Diplopoda > Polydesmida > Polydesmidae > Polydesmus > Polydesmus angustus. Next base: position 34,053 of record JAQGAY010000054.1, read on the forward strand.
ATTTGAGTTAAGGAGCACCAAACCTGACTAAGTGCTCTTTTAACCCCATTTAGAACAAAAACAAGGAAGCTCTCGTCGTAGAAACCGCCATTTTACTTGCAAGTTTCATTTATTATGTGTTAATACATAAAAAAAGATGTTTGAAAAACGAAATTTATTTTAAATCAAAAATTTATCTTTTGAAACGAAACTGTATTTTATTTTTAATCATTGACTCATTAATGTGTGTTTTTTTTCTACAAGTGTGTACAAATTTATTATTACAACTGCAAGTGCTTAGGCGCATTATTGACAAGTTTTTCTAGTATTATTTTTAACTTCATCCTCTCATTTTATGTAAATACAGTACTACCGTATTATTTCCAAACAATGTGGTAACAATTATTTTTTTGAGCTCTTGAAAAAATACACATTTTTCAAGTTGTAGGCTACTCCTTTGTTAATGCTTGCAAGCCACATAAAAAATAAGTTAGAAAAAAAAATTTTCATACTTCAAGCAACAAATAAAAAAAAAAAAAAAATTTTCATACTTCAAGCAACAAATAAAAAAAAAAAAAAAATTATTGAACATTTAATTACACATATATTGAAAAATAGTTGAATAATGTTTTATGTCAATTTTTTAATTTCACAATAATAATTTTTTTTAACTATAACAAGTCAAAAATAAATAAATAGTTACATTGAATTCTATTTAATTATCATCTACATATTTCATAAAATGTTAATTTGAATGAAATACTATAGTAAATATAAAACTTGAATAGCTGAAACTTATTGCTTTTTATTGATTATAAACTTTCTGTTTGTATATTTATTATTTTATAATCTATTTTTTAAATATTAGTAATAACTAGTCTAAATAAAACGGTCATAATATACGCTTAGTAAATATTACATTTTTGTCTTGCATTGATAAAGTTTGTTAATTTTTCGGAGATCAGCTGGACTGAAACTGTGCGAGGGTCTAATGAATTTGCTTTTGTTGATCGGGGTTAGGGTTTTTATCTTGGGATTTATGGCGAAATAGCTGTGACCATAGTGCATAATGGACTCCATGTCATATTCCTCGCTTAAATTCTGAAATTTGTTCCAGCTTTCTTTATCAAAATTAATATTTTTTTTGCCTCCTAAATCAACACACACCTTTAGGTTATACAATCTTAATAACACTAAAATTAAGTTACCTCCTTTAATATTTTCCCACGTAATGTTGATGTGCTTATCTCTGTCCGGTCGACTATGCTCGTGAATGAAACCTATTCATTTTTGCGTAAAAAATTGTACATTTTAATTAACGATAGGCCTATACTATTTTAAACGCCTACCTATTGTGTGCATCAATTCGTGCAATAACATGGTTACTTTGAAGCAGAAATGCTTCAGAGAAATTTCTTGCCTTCCTCCCTCTCGGCCAACTTTGGATTCACATTTGCTTCCACTAACAAAATCGACGTAATCCTTCTGAGCGGAAGTTCGATGGCAAAACTTGACGCATGTTTTGTTGTGGAACACAGCTATTGTGTCTGCGATAATCTTTTTTTGTTCAGCAGCTGCTTAATTAAATCTCGTTACATTTATAAATAACATATTAAATAAAAGTGGGTTAATTAAACTAAAATTTCCGGAAATGATGTAAGGAACAGTAGCGTTTGGCCATAATTTTTTCTTATCGCGAAGGGCAGTTCTCTACAACAAAATTAGAAATCAATAATTAAAGTTAACGTGCAATGCTAATTATAAAAATATTTTTTATTATTGCAAGTAATTTTCTATAATCTCTATTAGTAATAATAATTATAAACTTACTGTTAGAACAAACTGGTTGGTATGGTTAGAATTAGTTTGCTGAGTGATGTCATTTTCAAGTATTGCTATAAGATGTTTTTAAAAGCCAAAAAAAAATAAAATAATTTAAATTATCAAAAAATGTTTAAAAAAAAGAAATAAATAAATATACAAAATTTTAACACGATTTTTTTGGTTAAATATAATATTATTTTCATACCTTTCTCCATCGCATAAGCAAATATTGAGAACAATATTGGGATAAAAATTAGCGATTGCATAGTTATTACTGTTCACCACAAAGTCTACGTATACTTTAATATAATATTAAACCCTTCTAATAGTATTGGAAAATGCAATTTACAGTTGGTCATAATTTAAAATGTTATTTAGCAAAACCCGGTATACAAAATATTAAAGTCAAAATAAACTTAACAGTTATTTCTCATTAATTACATTTTATTATAATTTACTAATCACAAATTATTTAAACGATGATAATAAAAATAAATTTATTAATCACAAATAATGCTAAGTTAAATTAATAATAAAGTTAAACATTGAAAACATTTGTGAAAATTAAATTATAGTAGAGTGACATATTAAAAAAATAAAATGAATCTAAATCAATAAAAACTTAATGGATTTAACATTAAAAAAGATGACACATTAAAAAAATAATTGTTTCAATAAAATATTAAATGGTGTTTTCACATACGGAAATTTTCGGAAGATGAAGACTCAGAAATCATAATTCATAACTGTAACATTTACATAATAGAAAACCCAAAATATTGTTTCTATTATAAATAAAAACGCAAATCAAAATTATTTGAAATTATCAAGCATAACGTAGATCTGTTACCGTAATCGTTTAACAGCTATCAAACACAAAAAAAAGTAAATAAATAAATTATAGCTATTAAAAAATGAAATATGATTGTTTTTATACATTATGAAATTAATATTCTTTTCATTACCGTATTAGTTTCAAAATTCGACGGAGGAAAATGAAATATTTCCAAGTTAATTTCAGAAAGAAAAAAAAAACATTAAAAAATATTTACTTGTACTACATCGAAAACAAATTCTTCAATCAAACATTTTTTTAAAAAAAAAAACATCAAACTTTATAAAAATGGAAGTGAATAATAATGAAGTATAAGTGAATACAATTAATAAACTTAAAATAAATGAAAAAAAAAATTTAAAAAATGAGTAAACAATGCTTAGACAGATTTCATGTTAGAAATTCCATCTACAAGAGTAGTAAAGTACAATAAAAAGTATATAAAAAACATCTTTGTCGATAATATTAAAAAAATATTATCGACCAACATTAAAATCAAAACTATGAAATCATAGAAATTAATTTAACAACACTGAAACAATGCTTTTAAAAAAATCAAAAAAAGACTGATCACGGAAAAAAACAAACAAGTTTAAAAATAAAACAAACGAAAGACATGATAGAGTCCTTTAATACTAAACAATCGCTTTTGACTAGGTGGTTATGGTTCACCACCAATACCAACATTGTATTAAACTTAAATATCGTTTGAACAGAAAACTCATTATATTGAATGTTAAACTACAGTATATGTATAAAAATATGAGCATTTTTAAATAAAACAAATTATTTTACCGTACTTAAAAAATGTAAATAAAATAAGTTACTGCAAAATAAATCAACAAAAACACAAGCAATAATCAAAAAAATTTGCTAAAGATATCTAGTGGGAAATTATAAATTATTGTAAAATACCGCCTCGTATCTTTCTAAATTAAAATCAAAAAAAGAAAAAAAAACTAGAAAGACAACGAGTCGTGTTTGGAAGATTTTCAGACGACTTAGTCCTAAGACAATACGCTTTTGACAATAATTTTACTGGCCACGAAATTATATGAGAAAGTTCAAGGTAAGTATTTGAAAAATATTTTTAATAAAACATAAACAATGACTGTGATTGGAAAATTAAAACGGTAGTTTTATCAGTAGAAATTAACCAACAAAAAAAGTAAATAAAACTTAGAAAAAAAATAATTATGAAGTAAATAATATATATATTTAAAACAATCTAGTAAATCACGACGACAGTTAAATAAAGTTAAGACTGTCTGGCAGGTGTCCAAGAAGATGTTTTGTATCTAAAACAATCAAGAAAAAAAATTTAATTAAAATCCTGAGAAATTAAAATCAAAAATAACATTTATTAAAAAAAGATAAAAAGAAACAACAATTTCGTTCTTGCTAGGGTTTTGGGGCGCCCCTTCCGAATTGTAAACACCTGCTAATTCGTATGTAAATTACACGTGTAAGTATACTTATGTACACAATAAACAAAACGTTAAATGATGTTAAATTAGACTTTGGCGAGAAGATACACTTTATAGAGATGTTATGTAAAAAACAAAGTTGAGGTACAATGATAAAAATTTAAAACAAAATAAACATTTCAAAAAAAAATTACTTGTTTCAAATTTGATATTATTTAAAACAGATAGCACGAAAACTGAATTGTTACCTCAGGTAAAACAGAAAAAAAATTATATCGTAAATAAATTAAGATTCAAATTAATATTAATAAAAAGTATTTGTAAAGAATTATTAAAAAAGAACAAAAACATGCAAAAACCGTCTCAAAGAGTACTAACAAGATGTTATATAAAAAAAACATAATCCAAATAAATCATCAAAACGGCTATAGGCCTACTAAGATTATGAATTTCGTATATTTAAAATTACGTAAACTATAAATTTACAGTTAATAAAATCTTTTTTTTTACCATATATGACTTACATTAATTACTATAATCGAATAAAAACAATTCAAAAGTGACTTAAAAATCAATTAAAATATAAATTATAGCGCAAAAAATCAAATTAAATTTATCAAAATTAAAAATCAATGATGATTGTAAAAGTAACAGCACTAATAATAATTATAATTTTCATAATTCCCTAAAATTGACCAATGGGTTTAATCAAAAATAAAATTAACAACAAAGAAAATAAGAAACTAAAGTACAGTATAAAAACATCATTACTTCATCTCTACCTCAAAAACAATCATACGGTACAATTACGTATTTTACAAAGCTATTCAAAAATGGAAAGATAAAACAAAAATAAACGTTGAATTAAGCATTAAAAAAATAAAAATATTATAGGTTCAAAATGAAAATTACTATATTAAACCGCAATTCATTTCATTTTATTCATATAAATTCATGGCTTGATACAAACTTATGACCAAAAACATATTGATAGACAAAGCTAAAATAATAATTCAATAATTTAAAAATTAATAAAAAAAAATTAAACTTAAAATTAATCCAATTAATATAGAAACATTTTAAAAACAACAAATTCAATTTAATGTGCCATTCCAGCCACAACGATATTCCATAAGCGAATAAGCCTACGTTATCGACGAAACAAACTGAAACTCTTGACTAATCTCTACTTCCTATATACTGACTCAGAGTACTTCGAAAGGCGGCATCTTGGTGCGCAAGTTCTCCACCAGTGTAAACATCGTAATAGGATATACAGTAACAAGTTTTATAAAGAAAGTTTAAAATTAATTGAAACTCTCTTATAAACCCTTCCTTCAACATGAAAACGTAAACCACCAATTCATAATAAATTGGAAGAGTAATTTTGAAGAATTTAATAAGCAACGGCAGCTCATCATTTGTTAAGTAAAAATTCCAGTCCTCTCGCTTGAATGAAATAGTTTTATTTCAAAAAATACATTTTCGTTGCAATAACAAACTCACACCCTTCAAAACACATTAAAAATAATATGTAATGTTCAAAGCAATAGGCAAACCTAATAAAATTAAACAAATAAAAATAAAATTTGAGAAAAAAAAATTACCTATACCGGTGTACAGGAAAAAAAAGTAAATGAAACTATTGTTAAAGTAGGCCTACTGCTAGTTCAAAATAAACGAATATGTAAATAAAATAGATTTAAAAGAAATTTAATAAGCCCGCGTAACAGCAGTTACCTAAATTATCTTAATGAGCCACAATGTTTTGTTATTTATAAAACAAGGTTTGCAAGCATTCTTAAAAACGTTAGTCCAATATAAACTTATATTTTAATAAATTTATTTCAAACAAATTAAAAAGTGAACAAAGTAAGCCTAAATATTTGTTTAATAAAATATGTAGTAACATGTGTAACATATGTAGTAACATGTGTACCAATATGTAATAATCAGACTTAGAAACGACTGAACAGTGCATAGATAAATTAATGTTTAGTTCAAACTATCCAAACAATTGATTTCGAACATTAAACAAATGGGTTACCATTACAGAAATTTTTAAAAAAAATAGTTAATTGAATCATTTACTACTTTCTATTGGCAACAAATAAAATGCACCAGAAAATAAATTGGTGGGTCAATGCTTGAGAATTTTTAACGATATCTTAAGTTTTACATAAAATTATTTAAATAAAAACAAAAATTAAAATTTGGTTTAAAATTATAAATACTATAAAATACCACCGGGAAGAAAAGTTTGTATAAAATTTTTAGGTAAGCTATTAAGGTAATTTCTGTATCATTTAATAAAAATTGTTTTATTTAAATCAAATGAAAATTAATATTTAAGGTTTTCAATTTTGCCATTTTATTAATTCAATTTTTATGTCAAAGTTTTTTTTTTTTAATCATAAAGTAAAAAAATATATTAAACTGGATAAAAATAGTAAATCACAATGTTTAATTTTTAACAATCTGTTCAGAGTTGATTGCTCTAAACATTTATAAAACCCAAAATAATAAACCCAATTTTGTCCATTCCGTTTTGTTTATTGATGGATGCCCAAACTGTAAGCTATACTACAATTATGATAAAAGCTTTATTTGTTAAAAAAAAAAATAAGAATAATTTCAATTTACAATGAAATAATTTTTTTTTATTTTTAGATAATAATTTAAGAATATTTATATTAATAATATTCTTTCAAACATAACAGTAACGAAAACAAGCCTCTAAAAAAATACTTCAAAAACACATGTTTTGACAGTATTTGTTTACCAATAATGACTTACCAATAAATAAAAAATATAAAAGGTACAAATTAAGTCAAATATAAATTAAATAGAACATCCTAGAAGTAAATAAAAGTATTTTTTCTCTTAAAAATAGCGGAGGCCAAATAAAAAAATATTAATTAAAATGGGTAAAAGCAAAAAAACTCTACAAGGTCTATCGCAGTTCTGCCATCTGGAATTTAGAGTTAAATACTAAATATTAGTTAGCACAAAGTAAAAAATACAATTTAAAAACAATAAAACGACTTAAAACATTTTTAAAGACGAACATAATTAAACTTAAATACTCAAAAACTAAAACTCTTAAAAGCCGTAAAGAATAATTATTGAAGTATAATTCTAAAAAAATTATTACGGTATATTTCTATTATAAGCAATTATGAATTACAATAAAATTTTGACGAACAATTTCAAGTAAAACCTGACTCAAGCTTGTTTCAACATAAGAAGGCAAATGCTAATTTTATGAAAATCTTACAAAAAGACGAAAAAAAAACACGTGGATTTCACGCGAGCACAGAAATTAATATAAACTGAAACAAATAACCGCAGTACTTTACACAATAAAACACAGAATTAAACCCCGCACGAATTCCTTCATTCGGTTAATGACTAATTGAGAATAATAATTTATATGAGCAAAAAAATATAAAAAAAAAAAAAAGCACATGGTTGACAATCGCAATCATGTCGTTCAAAATCCGCATGTATCGCAATTACACACTAGCCATCTTAACTTCAAAATGAAATAAAATAAAAACTTAAAAAAAAAAAAAAAAAACAACGGAGACATTTTAAAAATAAAGCCAACCAATGCACCTCAAAACAATGCTATGAAAGAAAGAGTAAATCACAAAGTCTAAATTTATATTAAAAGAATATTAAAAGAATAAAAAAAACTTAGATGACATCCTTCAACCATGTAATACCGGGAAAGTATTATTGCAAGGGCAATTAAAAATATTTTTTTGGCTTCTATCCTTTAAGTGAACATAGTCCAAGAAATTTTAATTTTGAATTGTCTGTGCAATAATACTTTTACCTTTGGTCTTAAATATGACTTTTAATTTGTTTCTGAATGCAGCTAATGGAAAAAAAATAAAGAAGAACTAAAGTTTAAGGTAATTAATAACCAATAGGCCTATACAGGATCAAAACTTGCAAACCACCCAATAAATGAAGTGTAATAATAAAATTATCCAGATTAATCGATACATAAAGACCATTCAATACAATCATAAAGGTAACTTAAAAGCACTCCAATACACTTTCTTTTGGCAATGACGGCAGAAATTTAACAATTAAAAAATTAGAACTACAGTAAATGAAATTTTTGTTAAAATAGACCTACCGGAAATTCAAAATAAATTAATATATTAACGAAATATATTTTAAAAAACCTGATGTAAAATAAATTAAAAAAATTAAATTTAAACACAGAAAACATCAAAAAAAAAAAAAAAAACAATATGGTATACATACAGTAATCACATTTAAAATGAAAGAAATTTAACATAAAATTAGAATAACTTGAAAAATCAAATGGGTCTTGCTTGGTATATTCATACGGATTATTCATGCCATGGGCCAACAACCCAAATATTGAGAAAACATAAAAAAAAAACAATATTTTTATAATAATTGTCCATTTAACAATTTCTAAGCATAATATTATGCTGAAGAATACTAACAATTAAATTATTTAAAATAGCAAAATGACACGCAAAATTTATATTATAAATCTCAAATATTATGCTCGTTTTCCTTTTTTGAATGCTTTAGGTATTTGACAACCGTTGACACGATTAGGGCAGAATCATCTGTACATATTATGTAAATAAAGCAATACGCATCGCACCCAGTGTACTAAAAATAGGCTTTAAAGGGAAAAACTAAAAAAAAAAAAAACTTTTTGTATGAAATAAAATTTTTAATCTATACATATACTGAGAATTTGTAACCTTATAGAATTTACATAAAAATAATTACTGGCATAATTGCTATAATGCCAACAGTTTGAACGTCCGAACCAAAAACATGTGACTAATTACATGTTAAAATTAATAAGGTTATAAGAAAGCACATCCTATTAACATAAACTTTCGCTCTCGATATGGTTTATAATCCCATACCTTTTACATTTTTATGCTCACATACAACATTGTTTACAATATAGACGCTTAAAACAACAAAAACGAATGTTGTATGTGAGCATAAAAATGTAAAAGGTATGGGATTATAAACCATATCGAGAGCGAAAGTTTATATTAATAGGATGTGCTTTCTTATAACCATTAAAATTGAATTGAATTGAAATTAATAAGGTTGGTCAAAACTTTTTAAAAAAATATTAGAAACTAAATACATGTAATACAATATGTCCTTCAGGTAATAAAAAATAAATTAAAAATCAAATGATACCGTAAGCGGATAATAACATAGTCCTATAAAAATCTAATGCAAGAAAAAGAAGCAAATGGTCATCACACAAAAAAAAAAATAAAATGAAACAAAAAACAGCTTAACACTAAACACAACAGAGTTAAGGTATCAAAATAATTAAAAAGCTATTCAAGAAAAACAAATTAAAATTTTAAATTTTATTTAAAAAAAAAAAAAACACCTCAAAAAATTATAAAAACGGCCTAGAAAAGTACATCGAAAATTTAAATTTTGAACAATCACTTCAGCCAACCCTGTAAAACCCAAAATAACTTTAACAAAATTACGCAACTTATATATGGCATAAAAGGAAAGTATAAATTTACATTAATCAAATTTAAAATAAAAAAAATATATAATTAAAGTAAAAAATAATTTAAAAATATTAAACATACAAATTAATTTAACATGAAAAACAACAAATCACATGAAAATAACGGTAGCCGCCAAGCAACAAGAAAATTTTTAGCAATTACCTGCAAACAACTTAATAAAATTTGTATAATTTTGCATCATTAAAAAAATATAATAAATAAACGCGACGTTTATAATTTTTATAAATTAAAATCAATAAATTTATTAAATAGGAATTTTTCAAATTTATTTTAATTTTGTTTTAAACAAGAGTTCATATTAACGAGAAAAAAAAACTCTCAAAACAAAAATACTTACTAAAAAGATTAAATTTTTTTTATAAAAAACTTTTAGTAACTAGATTTCTTTTTTTTTTTTTTTTAAATATTTTTGAAATAAAATATTAAGAATTTAAGTAAAACCAAGCAGTAACCTACCTGTAAATAAAAAGGAAAAAAATAAATAAAATAATTGGTTTAACCATAGAAAAACTACATGAGAATTTAAGTGACCACGTGTAAAAATTACATTTTTTACAAGTGCTCATGTAACTTTTGAAGTGATTCTACATAGGAAATAATACAGTTTTAGCAATCCATAAATAAAATTTAATTATTTAAAATTAATAAAATAACGAATTAAATTAAAAATTTATATTATGAAACTTAAATATTAAAAAAATAACTAAAATAGATATTTCAAAGCAACATTTGCAATTTAATGAAATTATGCTTAAGTGGGATACCGGATAGGACAGCCACTCGTCCGAACCATACTGGTGCAAAGAAAAAGCAACACGAAACAGCCGAAAAACACCAGTGAGGCTGTGGTCGAGGCAATGCCGGTCGACCAAGTTAACGAACTCTTAATTCAATTAATCAAGTATACAAAAATAAATAAATATATAAACATTAAGTAATAATTAATAATTACGTTCCTAGTGTAATAAATTCAAAATTGAAATGCAACTGGGTAAATGATAATAATAATTAAAAACTTCAAACATTTAAAACTGACGAAAATTATTTTATAATCATTTTCAAAAATAAAATAAAAATTCATGTAGGCCTAAAACAAGATTTATAGCAAAATTATTATAATACAGTAGCTGGTTTTTCTTTTCAACAAACATTTTTGCTTGGTTATTAACCCGGGACCAGAGAATAACGATCCACAAATAAACAAAACCAAAATTTCTTTAAAAAAATCCAAGAATTCGTTAATGACATATAATAGCAATAGAAAATAAGAATAGTAGAAGCGATCCACAGAAAAAAAACAATAATAATCATTATGTAACAAATTTTTATGATACAATACATTTTCATTAAAAGCAAAATAAAAATTAAAAAATAATTTAAATTATTGCACTTTTCAGATTTAAAACTGTGGTTATCAAGAATAATAATTATATTTACATGGTGTAAGGAAAAAAAACAAACCCAACAGAATACTAACTTTTAATGAAATAAAATTTTAAAAAATTTAATAAATAAGAAACAGAATTTTTACATTAAAAATGCTTTTTTTCCCCCATATATTACATCCTATTATTCCTAATTATGTTCTAAATTATAACAAGTTAACGACATAATGAATTCTAGCAGTAGAATGATTAATTTACTTTTGTCAGCAAATTTTTCCAACTACGGTTTTCCAAGAGTTATTATCAAAACCACTAAAATGGCCAGACCTACTAATCAACTTAAACGCAAAGAAAAAATTTATATAATTTCATTAAAACAAATATTTAATAAGCATTTCTTTCAAAAATATAAAAACTAACTTTTTATTCACAAGGCATAACTTAAATCGTAAAAATAAAACAATTAATTAAAGCAATGATAAAAATAAAATCATTGCATGTAAATAAATCTTGTCATTAGAAAATAATTTTACGGATTTACATTAAGTTAAATAGGCTTAGCATAAATTTCAATTTTTTTTACAAACTCAAATAATTCATCCAAGCAATAAGTATAAATTAAATAAATAATGATAAACCCATAAGAAATCTAACTAAAAGAAAAGAAGCACGTGGTCATCATGATCGCGCGTAAAAACAAAAATTAAAATAAAACAAATAACAGTCGTTAGTTTCCAGATGATTTATCAAAGAATTATTACATTTCACTTCTTAAGGAATTAGATGCGGAGGACAACTTAAAAATAATAACAAAGGAAAAGCGCATGGTATACAATCTCAAGCACGTTTTTCAAAATCCACGTGCATCTCAATAAATACGAGCCATCTGAGCTCCAAAAACGAAATGGTCATATCACTAGATGAATATAATTAAATGCTTTAATTAGTTAGGCGAATTTCTAAAAAACTTGAAAGTTTAAAATTTTAAAAACAAAATAATAATAAGATTTAGAATTAAGAGAAACGTAGACACAACCATCGCTCAATAGCTTCAGCTCCCAAATGACATCTGGTGGCAAGCGGAGAAAGAGCGCTCCTTTAAGCTCGGCAGCAGTTGAAAAAGAGGAGCTTATTGAAGCAATAATTGAACAGGGGTCAACTGAAAGCAATGCAGAAGACAAATATTAACAAAAATAAGATTAATTATGAGCATACTTTTCATAAAAATATACAGTTTTACAAATCTACATAATTAGTCTAAATTAAAATAAATTATAAATTCTGATTTTTATCATAAACTTATCCATTGCCAAAAAGCAGGAAAACATAACAAACAAATTGTGAAATATAAAAAAAAATCAAAATATGTCACATATTTTAAATTTAAAAACCAAAATATCTTAGCCCAATAAACCAAAATATCTTAGCCCAATGAAGTGAAAAAATTAAAAAAAACAATACAAAAAAATTAATTAAATAAAAAATTGAGTAAACAAAATTAATTGTTGGTAGATCCTTACCACCTTTGTCAATTTAGTAGTTGTTGACATAATAGTTTTGTCCACGCACAAAACACTAACCAAGAAACTGCTATCTAACTTTGACTTTTTATTAAGTAACGAACGCAATTGACAGCTTGAAATGTCAAAACATCCAGAAAAGATTTTGTTTGAAATATTTTTTTAAAAAAAATTAACTGTATTTTAAACAATTTGGATTTTTTTAAAAATTTATTAACATAATACCGTATTTTTATTTAAACAAATTTTCATTTTAGAAATGACCACTACTTCTGTTAACTCTCGAAGCTTCTGCATTATTTACCGCGGTCCTTGCGAACCTTACATTTTATAAACATATTTATTCTCTTATTCAAATGTAATGAAACAAAATGTTACCAACATAACCAAAAAAAATATATATATAGTTTATTTTTAATAGATTTATTATTAATTAAAATAAAAAAAATGAAGTTTTTTTTAAAAAAAATAAAAATAGTAAAACAGGGTTTTTGGCCTAAACAAACAAAAGCCAAAAAAATTTTAAAAAAACATTTATTTTGACACGATATCAGTGTCGATTCTCTAAAAAGAGTGTGCGGGGTGCCATGTTCACATGAAATTCTTAAGCCCTCCCAATATTTCAGAAATACTTTCTCAACCTTTGATTTCGTTTCTATAACACTAAATTAATTTTTTTTAAAAATCGTGTTTAAAGGTTTTTTTATATTTTGTAATGATATAATCGTATTTGCGTAATTTATTTAAATTTAAACAATTCACAATGTACACAACAGCTTAAAAAACAAACCCTTAATAAAATATAAATGCCTTTCAAAACCGCATCGACAAATTAATTTGCTGGTAAATAACCAAAACAAAACAAAAAACTAAGAGAAAGTAAAAATAATATAATATAGGAAATTTTCATCTTCCGGTATCTAAATGTATAAGAAATAAAAATTACATTTCAAAAATTACAAAAAGAAAAAAAATATAGAATTGAATACTATGCATAGAAATCATAGAAATTTTAACATTTTTATTACTTTTAACAAACAAATTAACGACAATACCATAAATTATTATGTTTTAAATAAAATATAGGCCTACGCCGAACACTTCAAATACTAAATATTCTAATTTAAATTATGAATTTTCATATCACGTGAAAAATGTTATACAAAATAGGCTTAAAAACTAAAATATTTGATAATTTAATTTTTTTTAAAAAAATACAGTTATACCGGTATTTACTTTAATCAATTTTTTCTTATTTGCCGTCTTACAAAACTTAAAAATATTGAAATTTAATTAAATAAAGTAAATTTGAAATTACTTCAATTAAAGATAGATCATTGTACACGTAATAATTCATATTAATAAATCTTTAATTTAAAAAAATTAATTAAAACACTGCCGGCATATAAAAAATTCAATCAAATCATTTTTTGAGAGTTTTTTTTTTTAATAAAATAAAATAAAAAAAATCCCGGAATTGAAAAGTAAATAATGAAAGCTAAATTGAAAGCAAAATATAATAACTTGAAACCGTCCTAGCCAATTCTATACTAGTTGAAAGAACTACAAAACTAGCAAATATAGTACCGTATTTCAGGGATAGAAAAATAATACAATAAACAAAATCAGAAATTTAAGAATAAAAAATATCTAAAAGTAATTAAAAATAAATTTTCAAAATAAACTAAAAAAAATTCAAAGACTACGGGAATGTGAAAAAAACTAAGATGTTTAAAAAAAAAAGTTGAGGGGAAATCAATATTAATTTTGAACGCCAAAATAATAAAATGAAATAATATTTCTCACCAAATAACCTTTGCTAATGTACGCCTACTCTTTAAAAATAGCAAACTAAAAATAACTTAAATAGGCAATGCTAATAGATTATACAACTAAAAAAATAATGTACAAACTGACAAAGAAAATCCAAGAATAATACAGTGTAATAATTGTAAAACAGATATAATTCGCTGGTCTCAGAACATTCTTTTAATCCCAAACCCGGCATAGACTGTGGCCAATTTGATCTTTTGGAAACGGTGGGTTATTTCAATTAAAAATACAAAAATTGTGATCTTAAAAAATGAAGACTTTTATAATTTTTTTTTTTTTTTTTTGAAATTGGAAAACAAGAAGTAATTACTTTTGAAATATTAAATTTGAAAAAAATCGCTTTCATTAACTAAATTATAAATCTAACAAAATTTTTAAAAAAACAATAACGTTTTGTTTTTTACACTGTAAACCAATCGAAAACATCGATATCCTTAGAAAACATCCAATTCCACCGAAAAAATCGAAAACAATAATTATTGTTGAAAAAATAGGCAAAATTTAGCTTTTTACATTGCAAAATAAAAAGAATACATTATGAATAAAATAATTAATGAAAAACACTTAATTGCGTGTTCAAAACAAACTAATAAACATTATTATAATTTCATACGCAAAAGAAAAAGAACATTTTATATAATATAGCTTTGAAAGTAAAATAAAATATTTTACTATTTTTAAATCTAGGTAACTTGAAAATATTTATTAAAAAACTAACGTCATTAAAATGTAAATGAAAAAAAAATTAATAACTAAAATAAATTATTTATTTACATTTGGCAATAAAATGAAAAAAAAAATAAATAAATTAACACAACCCATTTACAAGTCGCCAACTACGGTATCGTACCTCTTATTATGATGTAACGCTGTCAAGATAGCAAGCGCAGGCATAAGAAAATAACTAGAATTTGAGCTGTGATATGAAGCTGCAAGAAAATAATTATGAAAAAAAATGCTTCCAATGATTCAACTTGCTCAGTCAATAACCAGAAAAAATGACTAGAAAAATCTAATAAAAAAATAAATAATATTAATAACTTTTGATGCATTTTCGGCTAAAATATAGCTATAAAACATTTTCTGAAACAAAATCTTAAAAAATTAAATGAAATAAATAAATAAAAAGATAACTCAATTAAGATTAATTTTTAACTCGTTTATTTAAGTCGCTATTTACTTAACGTGTTATACAAAAAGCAGTTTCGGTGTAATTAGTTCTAGTAACACCAAATTAATATATTAAAACAGTACAACAAATAAAACAATATTTTTTTAAAACAATCATGTTACTTTTTTAAAAAAAAAAATTTAAGTTATTATAAATGCTAAACATTATTTCTTGCTTAAGGTGACGATTAAAATGTTAACTGATTCCACTACAGTAGTGGAGCCGCTGAAAACCCCAGAATTGAGGTCTTCTATAATTTCTTGGAATTTGATTTTTTTTTGTAAATTAATTTTTAGAATAATGCTTTTTACTTTCATGACCTCTTAAATACGCGGATAATGCAATAAAACTTAATTAAAAAAATTGTAATTTAAAAGTAGAATTTATTTATAATTAAATAAATCAGTATTATTGCAAACCATAGAAGCATTCTTTCAGTACAGTAAGCAAATTTCAAAAACAAAAGTTGCGGTACATGAAAACCATAAAAATACATAAAATTGAAATTTTAAATCTATATAAACTCTCAATTAAATTTTATTGAAACAGCAAATGTGTTACACAAATTAAATTTTTTTAAAAAAAAATGATAAATTAAAGATAAAATGTTGATTAAAACAAAAAATATATATAAATATCGCAGAAATCAATGCAGGTAGTATCAAATTCTGTAAGTGCTTAAGGCGAAAAAAAATGTGATTTTTCAAAGTAGAATACCGGTTATAACCATCAAATAATTTCAATTATCCAAAATTTTTAAAATTCATCTTGCATTAAAATAATGGTACATTTTGTGGCTATAATAAACTTACCCATTTTCAAAAAATTTCAAAATAATAAATCTTTATTCAAAATAATAATAATTAACGAGTAATAAAATAAAAGCAAATGCTTCAGATTTTATTCATAAAGTGTCCAGTGTCGGTATTTAACCAAACGAAAAGCAAACCAAAAATAAACTGGCGAGAACGTCGACCCAATTACAAAGAAATTTAAGGAAGTACTTGAGAGCGGGATGTAAAAAATTAAAATAAAATTGTATTTTTAAGACATTAAGAAATATTTAAATAAAAACAACTAAAAAAAAAAGATATTTGATATTCATAGAAATCTTAAAGTAAATTAAAAAAATACATTTTTTGTTGTGCGATTCTGTGCATTACCTAATCCTATGCCCGCATTTGTTATCCTGGAGAAAATCAAATCTAAATTATCTAAACATTTAAGTTTAGCACTGCTAAACAATTAAAATTATCAAAAATAATGAAACTAAAAAATAATCATACCGGTAATTATTTATTTGATTTTTCTTCCAGGCTTGTGCGATATAACCTACACAAAAAAAAAAAAAAAACGAGACATAGAAAAAAAAAACCAACAACAATAGCAAAAATATTTCAAAACTAAATTCAAAAAAATCTTCTAGTTAAATTAAAATCAAACAACAAAATTATTTTAAAAAAATAGGTTTAATAAAGGTTTTTTAACTGTTAAATGCGGCAATTATCGACGAATTAACAAAATTTATTACGATGAAGCGTTGGCATAATCGCAATCCACAAAATGACCCTTGCCAATTTTTGCTTTTAATAATGTTAAAACGAATACGTCAAAGGAATCCACCAAATGAGATTATAAACGCTATACAAAAACGTATAGAAGGTAATGTTACTATTTTGACTGCTTAAAGAGAAGATTATTACCATACAGTGAAACCTCTACGCAAGACCACCTCCCAAGGAAGCGTATGTACATTAATCTTTATGTCTTCTAGTTGTATGACATGACAATAAACGAAAAAAAAAAAACCATTATTGATTGTTAAATGTTTACAAATATAAAAAAAATATGTGTTTAGACAAAAATAAATGCATATATTAAACATTATAAATTCTTTAATTGGAATTATGCCCAACTGTGAGACAATTAGTGGACAATTGTATTAATAGATTTCGTAAATATTGCATAAAAATAAAATTGGTGTTCAAAAACATTAGAAAAGTTAGTACAGTAATATGAATTAATTTACATAAAAAATAATTTTAAATAAAAACAATTCAAAAATATTTTAAATTAACATTAAAATAATATTTAAAAAAAAATATTAACAAACCTTGTGATAGTTATTGTATATAATTATACAGGCAAAACACAAAAATCCAAATATTATGTAAAATTGTAATCACAAATTTGTACATTATAAAAATGAAATCGGAATAAATGGTTTCAATTTAAAATAGTATTTAACGTTCATTATACTGTACAGGAAAAAAAAAGCGATCAAATCAAAAAAACGTAAAAAAAAATCTGAATTAAAAATACGGTATATGTTCTTAAAAGTACATAATTACGATAAGAAACACGTTCATCATTCACATGAAATTAAAATAAGTTGAAATCGCAAAATTGACAAAAGTAATTTTTTTTTGTAACCAAAATTTAAGGTTTTCAATTTTGCAATTTGATTTTTATCAATCAGTTCATATTTAAATTGCTCTAAACGCATATAAAACACAAAATAACTAGCGCAATTTTTCCTCTCAACCTCGTCTATTTGTGGATGGCCAGTAGCAACTATACTAGTATTATAATAATAGTTAACTTATATAAAATACAATACTGTATTTATAAAAATAAATTTAAAAATAATAAAAATATTTGTATTAATTCTTTCCAACATTACAGCATTGGAAAAAAACTAACAATAGTGACTTGCCAAAAAATTAAAAAAAAACTAAAAATGTTAATTAAATCAAATATAATTTAAATATCACAATATCGAAGTAAATTAGAAGAGGTAAATCAAAAAATTATATTAAAAGCAAATAATTATCAGTATATTAAACGGTATTCAATATTAATCTAAATAGGAACAAGATAATCTACAATGAACAAAACTACAAAATAAAAACTAATTAAATTTAAATGTTCAAAAACAACACCAAGTACCGTAAAACATTTTAAAACTTTTTTAATAATTTTCAACGATTTATTAAAACAAAAAAAGTTACCGTAAGGATACAATAGCTTAAAAAATCTATTTTAGATTGTACGTTACAAAAAACAAACATAAAAGATTTTATGAACATTGTTTCAACAAAAAAATACAAATGAAATTTTGACATGAAAATAAAAAAAAACCAAAAAAAAAATTAAATAATAATTAGTCTGTGATCTAAAAAATACATACAAAATTTTAAATACGCAACTCACATCCTACAATTTTAAAAATAACATTAAAAATCAAAAAATATCTAGAAAAAACAACGGAATAACAGGCCTCCAATAAAATATACAGAAAAACTGATTTTAATACCATGCAGTGTTATAAATTGTTTATCGTAAACCTTAGATTAAAGATATTTGATTGGAAATAGATTCAAATATTTTTTTAAGAAACATAACTGTTTTGCATTGAACATTGGTAAATAAAACAAACATTAATTCATAAAAAAGGGAGAAAAAATGATTTAATAAGAACGGGTAAGAAACCCGTGTAAAAAAAACGAAAAAACAAAATTTAAACATAGAAAACTTCAAAAAAAAACAAACAATATATACAGTAATCATATTTAAGAGAAAACATTTAAACATAGAATTAGAATAACTTGACAAATTCAGGGCATGATCGTAGTAAGTTTTTGGATTATTGACCTTGAGCAACAAGACTTTAAAAGACATTGAAAAAAGCAATATTTTTATAACTGCCCGTTTAAATTTTCAAAAATAATTTTTTTGGAATAAACAATCTGCTGAAGTATATTAGAAATTCAATTATCGTATTTAAAAGTAATAAACTAAACTATTTCACGCAAGATTAATATTATGAATATAAAACATTCAAAAATTGTAAACAATCATATTATTCAAAAATTGTAAACAATCATATTATTCAAAAATTGTAAACAATCATATTATTCAAAATTATGAAAAATTAAAATCCAAAACTACTATCGCCATCCAGGGCCTTTCAAAAAAATATATAATAAAAGCTGGGATTAAAAGCAATTTAAAACGATAAAACTAAATTAAAATGAAATGAAATACCATAAAAACAGCAATTGAACGCACAATTACGCTCAATTTAGTACTAAGTTGTTCTAGAAGCTATTTTGACAACAATGGACTCATTGAAAACAGAAACAACTACACAAATGCATTTAAAAAACAAGAAAAATATCTAAACAAACTTTTAAAATAAACTAAAAAGAAAGAAATACGAACCCAGTGTCCTAAAAGAAAACTTCAATAGTAAAAGCCAAACAAGTTGTGGAAGAAATAAAATTTAAAATCTATAAACTGAGATCTTGTAATCACATAGAATTTGCATAAAAATAGTAATTGTGATAATTCCTACTATTTCAGCCTGCCGTCGTAAACGTAGGCTACGAAAATAATAACAACGCCATTATGACAAATTAAGTTAAAATTTATAAGGTTGGTTAAACTTTTTAAAATAATTTAGAAATTAAAAAAAATCAATAATTCATTCAGGTAATAAACATAATTTAAGAGTTAAAAATAAGCGGATAATTTTGTCAGAAAAATTGTCAAAAAAAAAAAATTTTTTCTTATAAAAAATTTAAAAAAAGTTTTCTCAAAAAAAATTTTGTTAAAAAAAATTTTGTCAGAAAAAATTTTGGCAAAAATATTTGTCAGAAAAATTTTGTCAAAAAAATTTTTGTCAAAAAAATTTTTGTCAGAAAAATTTTGTCAAAAAAATAAACATTTAATAAATATTGCGGCCATGTAACAGATAAAAATTCTTAACTATTCTCAACATGTGCGGCATAAATTTTTTTGCACAAACTACGGCGTAAAGATTCAGACGAAATTGAACAACGGACTATTCCATCAATTGCATAAAACGTTACAATTATATTATCGCAAAATAAAAAAAACTACAAAATATTTTTGTAACACCTAAAGATAGTTTCACTTATTTTAAATTGCTAAACAAGAAAAAATTAGCCCTAAAAAAACTTTTTAATACTTATATATTTAAGTGACAAAAAATAAAAAATTAAAAGTAAATAAAAAGCACTTTAAAATTAACAGAATCAAAAACAATAAAATAAAATTCAAAATAAAAAGCAAGTATAATTATTGACATGTCACAAAAATACATTTTTGAAGTAAATATTTTTGGACAATATAATACCGAACTTATAATCTTAAATCCGTTAAAAATTAGGCCACAAACTACAGAAAACAAATTATTCTCAACGTAAAATAATTCTGAAAAAAAAAAAAAAAATTTAAAAAAAGTTAATTTGCAAACGAAAAAGATTGCTATAAAAATTACGTTAAAAAAAGTATATTTAGTTAATAAAACCATAAAAAAAAACTTAAAAGTGTGTCATAAAATATAGAATAGGACAAAATCACCAATGCTCATAAATACGAATTTGACAATTTTGTTATGTACACTAAAAAACATTATTATTTTTTTTTTTTTTGATATTATTTCAACTACTTAATACACCGAAATATGTATAATGCATATACACTAAGATTTTAATGGATTTAAAGATAATTTAAATAAAACGCATAAATTTTGATAAAAATGTGCTCAAATCTTTCTTTCACAAAAGTGTTTTTCCAGTGCCCTACTAGAAATAATAATAAATGGGATTAGTAATTATTAGTCATAAAGCTCAAACCCACTTGGTGACGTTACTAAAATAATATTGATGCTATTTGTAATTATAAAATTTACCAAATTTGAAGATGTCTACTTCTTCGCTAAATTATATGAAATTATGTAAAATAACAATAATTATTACCAGTAATAACGTGTGTCCATAAATATACGACGTTTAGAAAAAGCAAATAAAGAAGTCAAATTTTAATGAAATTGAATTATTTTTTTAATATTTACATACAACAACACTTCCGATTTAATGATAAAAAACAATTTTTAGAATATGACCTCTACAACTGAGTCGGCACGTGTTAAATCAATTAGCAGTTTTTTCGGTTTAAAAAGCGAATACACAAGTCAAATTTTAATAAATACCGGAAAACTTTTTAATATTTAGTTAGAACAACATCTTCGACTTAACAATGAAAAATAATATCTGGCATGTGACCTCCTCAACTGAGTCGGCACATGTTAACGCGTGTAACGGAATTTCTAATAACTCTCTCGCACGGGTCTGGTTGGATGTTGGCAATTACGCGTATGAGAAAGTTATTGAACATTTTGCTAATCGAGTTAACATGTGCCGACTCAGTGGAAGAGGTAACATGCCAGATGTTATTTTTCAATGTTAAATCGAAGATGTTGTAACAAAATATTAAAAAATTAATTTATTTTCATTAAAATTTGACTTGTTTATTCTCTTTTTAAACTAAAAAAAACTGTTAATTGAGTTAACACGTGCCGACTCAGTTGGAGAGGTCATATTCTAAAAACGGTTTTTTATTATTAAATCGGAGATGTCGTTGTATGTAAATATTAAAAAATTTATTCAATTTCGTTAAAATTTGACTTATTTATTCGCTTTTTCTAAACGTCGTATATTTATGGACACACGTTATATAAAAAATAAAAATCGGAATAAAAAATCTTAAAAAATTAAATGAAAAAAAAGAACAACTAAAACACGATTAATTTTTAAATGATTTTATACATCGCTAGTTACATAAGTTTTAGATTATTCATGGTGAACAACATAATTTCGAAAACGTGATTTATTACTTGACCGAATAATAAAATTTAAAAAATAATGTTTAATAAAAAATAACGTTGCTTTCTTAAAAAGTTTAAATTAACAAAACTAAAAAAAAAATACTAAAATTTAAATAATAACAACCTATTATAACCAAAAATAACATAAACGAAATGACAACAAAACACAGATGTGTTTTTATTGCGGCAGATTTCCAGCATTTACAATTAAAAAACTTGAAAACGCAGAATCTGATGTCCTTGATAATTCCATGGCTGCGAAAGAATGGTTTTCCATTTCGAGAAATTAAAACAAAATTCCAATCATGTCATTTAATGTTTGAGAAAATCAAATTAATAACAGCCACCACAACCTTATTCCATTTACTCCTTTCTAACACACAATAAATAAACTTGCGGAAAAATTAATTAAGTGAATAAAAACAAAAATTAAAACATAAAATATTTATATGGCCTTAAGCAATGATGAATTGAATAAATATTAATTTAAAGAAAGGAGCAAAAGTTTTTTCGTTATTTTACGTGAGCACATAAGAAAACAGGTAAATTTAAACTTTAAAATAAAAAATAATAAAAAAAACCATACATTTATAACATTTTTAATTTGAAAAAAATGTAAATTAAAAAACACAAAAAAACATAATGCAATTATTTTAATCTAAAAATAAACAACAAGAACATGCTAATTAGCGACTACATAACTGTTGATGAAAAAGCATAACGTATTAAACATCAAAAAAAAAAAAAAAAAAAAAATTCACAAAGCCCTAGTTAAAAATAATCAACATCCTAAAAATGACTGAATGAGAACACTTTGCATATTTTAAAAAATAATTTAAAAAAATGCAAATGCTTATTAAAAAAATTTAATGAAGAAAACAAGTTTAAATTAATTTCTAAAAAAATTAAGAAATAATGCCTTGTAGAAAGTTAATATTTTGAAATTATTAATTACTATACACTATTTTCATAGCATATAAATATAAAAAATAAAATAATGATGTAAGGCAAGCAACCGATTAGCTGCTAATCGAATAAACAAAGTAATTATTACTCTAAAAATATTTAAACAAAAATGAACTAATTAAACTCGAGCACATGAGGAAAGTCTAGTTATAAGTATGAAAAATCTAACTGGATTAAAGATAAAAAAAACACGTTGATTAACACACAAAAATAAAAATTAAGATAAACTCAAACAAACAACAGAAACACTTTAATGAAATTAATAGAATACATTGAGTAATCTTTGACGAAATTTGTAAATTCTTTTTGCAATGATTATAACTTAAAAGTTAGAACAAAAGAAAAACACGTGGAGCACAATTGCAAGCTCATCTTTCAAAATCCGCGTTCATTTCAATAAATACAAGCCATGTTTTGATTGTCGTAGTTTAGAATCTAGAGCACTTTAAAGGTAAATCTCAGAGCAAGAATGAAACTAGGGATGGATTAAAACAAATTTAATTACATCCTTTCGGTGTAAAATAAAGTAAAGAATTATAATAATTACATCTAAATCTAATTCATTCTTGTAATTAATAGAGAATTGTATCGCAACTTTAAAAAAAAATACAAAGAAAAAGCACGTGGTTCACAATCTCCAGCATGTTTTCAAAATCCACGTGTATCTCAATAAATACGAGCCATCTGAGCTCCAGAAATACAGAAATGCCCACAGCCGAAGAATAATAACAAAAATGAATGATTAGTTTGAAAAAATAATTAAAAAATTCATGTTTCAAAAACAAAGGAAACAAATTGATATTGAAGAAAAACAAAGGCAGGACCATTTTTCAACAGCTTCAGCTCGCAACTGCCGTTTGGTGGCAAGCATAAATTAAGCATGGCATGGAGCGCTCCTTTCTGCTTGGTAGGCGTTGAAAAGGAGGAGCTAAGTGAACGAAAGTTCATATGATTGGACAAGGGTAACAATTGCCAACTTTTATTGTAAACGTTTTATCAGGTTTAAGAGTAGGCTATAAAATTAGATAAATCATTAAAAAGTAAAAATCCACATATGACACAGAAACCATTTTGGGCAATTTTCATGAACCAAGAGAATGTAGGAACAGTGTTTCGTTTTTGTATTTCTGGTTACACTTGAAACATTAGAAGGTAAAATACATTATGAATTTAAAATGTATGATACAGTAAATATTGATTAAAATAAAATATAATGAAAAGAATACTACTGGTATGAGAAAATTATTGAAATTTAATTGCTTTCATTTCTCCCTTTAACTGACTTACTAAGGCATTGACAAATTAACAAAAATACAAAATTTAAACAATTTGTTCATACAAATATTTTGTTTTTATACTAATTACTGGTCGATAACAAAACATTTAAAACTGTTTGCACAATAAAACAATAGAATAATTTACTTAAAATAAGAAAGAAAAAAAAAGATAGCAACAAAAAAAGCTCTAGAATTCATAATGATAAAGCAAAAAAGAAACATGTTTTAAAAAATATAATTGTAAAATAAATTTAAAAATAAAGATAGAAAACATGTCCAAGACACATCCCTAAAGTAACGCTAAATACATACAAAATTTACATTTGATAAATATTTAAATGAATACAATTCAAAACTATTTAAATAATGTAAAAAAAAAATAATAAAAAAAGCATGTAACGATATAAAATTATCCCAATCAATACAGCGAGGATTCCAAAAACCCTGTAATGGCTAAACGAAAAATTAAAAAAAAGTAAATTAAACTTTCTTGAAAGTAGTTACAAGATTTTTTCAGCAGTTACTCGTACATTGTGTTGGGCTAGCGTGTCAATTTACAGTATATAATTTCTTAACAACAAAAACCTTACCGTAGTAATGTTAAACCAAAACATTAAACAAAAAAAAAATTTTATTGAAAAGTAGAAAGTTGAAATACTTAAAACACATAGAATTATTTTGTCCCAAAAACACAACGTGAGCATACTAAGAGTCATTAATTTTGTATTAATCTTTAAACATTTTATATAAACAAACAATATAATATACAATACTTAAAATCTTAATAATTCAAATTATTAAAAGCAAATTTCATACCGGTATTAGTTAATATTCGTAAATTTAATTTGAATGAAAAAACACAAAACTATTTTATTTTTAATTTGAAATAACATTTGCTATAATAAAAATAACACAAAAAAATAAGAGCAATAATAATATTAATGGTTAACCAAATTATTTAAAAAAAAGTAAATAAAACTTGAGTACAATCTTCTCGATTAAGAACACTGACATAGGCATTAAATCAACACCGATAAAAATAAAACTTAAAAAAATAACCTAAGAAAATGAAAAAAAATATTTTGGTTGAAAGCAAAAACTTTTTAAAGAAAAAAATTACAGCATTCAAACGAAATTAAATCCAGCAAAATAAATATTATCTTGTATGGTAGTTTTGCTAAAAAAAAATAAAAAAAATGATAATTTTTAATTTTTAGTGTAAAGCAATCATACGGCTTATTTTAAGTCAAGAAAAAAAATCCGATCATTACGTACCTAATGCAAATATTTTATAAAAAAAAAAAATTTCATTTTAATAGTGACCACAACAAGCCTCTCAAAGCTTTTGTATTTACCGACAATTATTCACATAAAAAAAAAATTAATTAAAGAAACAAGTTTAAAATTCAACCAAAAAAAATAATAACAAGTTCATCACACGATAAAAATAGAAATGAAAAAAAAAAATATTAAAATTAAAGGTACCGGCAAAGACTAATATTTAAGGCAGACGATATGGGAACAAGAAACAACTGGGAGGGGTAGAGGATGAGGCTCCAGAATATATTATTCGGATTTAATTTACTAAAAATCTTTTTAAATACAAAAATCCAAAAGTATTTTAAATTGTAGGCCTCTTCTCCAGCAACATAAAAAAACCAATCTAAAACACATTGTTTTGATTGTGTGATTCATAATACACAAACATTAAAAGGAAAATAAAATTCATTTAAAACTTAATGAAATAAATTTAAAAAAATTCTAAAAAGCCATGATCACAGTTACCCAAATTGTACTAATGAACACCTAGAAATGTGCAAGGTACCCAATGATTTGTTTGAGAAAGACACTGGGCACATGTTTCTTTAAAAAATATTAATAGGCCAAATTCCTACAGCAAAAACAAAAAATCGAAAACCCTATCACTTAGGTTGACTTAGGAAGGTGTCAATACAAAAAAGTTTTCAAGGAACTTTATAACGATATTTCGATATTATTATCTAAAAAACAACCCTTTATTGCATTTCAAAAACACATTTACAATAATATTTACCGGTACTTGTAATAAAGTAAAAAACCAAAATAAAGTAAAGGAACTTTGTGATTAAATAAAGCTAATACCCGGTACTAGTAAAAACAATTTTCTGTAAATATTTTTTAGCAGTCGAATTTAACATAAATAAAATAAAGAATTAAAGTGAAAAGCAATTCAAACTTACTTAAACTTCATATTAACTGAAATAATATAAACAACTACAGCAATGCACAATAAAATGCATTACAAAATTGCATTTAATTTTTCTGTGAGTCCAGGGGTATCTAAGAAATATAAAATAAAATTGATAAGGTTAACAAAACCCAAAAAAAAATAAATCAATCATTAAAGCTGTTGGATACAACAAAATAAGCATCACTTGTTCAATAAGAAACAAATGGTTCCCTTAAATAGTCCCAACTTGGCAAGTATTATAATAAATAAAATTAAAAGTTTTGGAATAGAATTGATTTTTTTACAAACTAAAACACTTTAGTATTTCAAAAATTAAAATAAATTAAATCAATTCAGAGACATTTCTTGCTACAAGAATTAACTGTTAAGCATTATCACCTTCAGTAATTATTTATTCATTGCATTTGGTGATGTGAAATAAATGGAACTTTTTTTACCACTACATCATTTAATATTAAAAACCGTGTCAAAAATTAACACACTTTAAAACAGTATTTTATATTTATTAATAAAATCATTAGGGGTAAATTGATTTTCTTGCAAGATTTAAAAATCCATAAAGAAAAAAACAATTAAATAGAAAGCATTGAAAAAAATAACCTTTTGTTGATCTAAAAAAAAATACACGATAATTATAAAAATAAAATGCAAACAATATTTTAAAATTTATGCATTGTTCATTTGAATCTTTAAATTAAAATATAATTAATTAATAGAAATAATTTTAACGCAAATTAATAAAATGAACAGTATTATGAATATGACAAGTTTTTTTCTCATCATTACTATTTTTTTAAAAGATCATTAAAAAGAAAACGATAAAAAAATCAAAATAACTACACAACCTTAGAAGCAAACAAAATAATATGGAACTACAAAAAAAAAATTAAAAGAACAAAATTTAACTTTCAAAATAAATTAGTTTGTTACTCAGTTCCATTTTAAAATGGTGTCGCCCACAAAAACAGAAGAGCTTAAATATTTCTCTTGAAAGCAACTAAGTAAAATCTGTTACCTTAAGCCTCAAGGTAAATATTACAATTAATTATTTTATCCTTAACCTGTTTTGATAATTTAAAAACTACGTACTTGTAAATGGTTATCCACGTATCAACATACTTGTAAGATAATTCGCCAAATTTTCCAGCTGTGTGGTTTATTCATCGTGCAAATAACAAAAATATAAATAGCTGCAAAATACATTTTAGATATTTAATAAATTAAAAACAAAATATTGTAGAACAAAATAAAGCAAACTCTAAATAAATTAATTAGCTTTAGTAAACTTCAATTCATTTTAAAACACAAATATAATAAAAAGTTACAAAGTATGAGAAAATTGTACATATTTCAAACAATAAAAAAAAATTAAGAATGTTAAATAAACAAATTAACTGAGAATAAACATTTGAATACTTAAGAAGTGGGCATCATTTTAGAATGAACACAAAACCATACTGAACAAAAACGTATTGAAAAATATAAATACTAATTTTTAATACCTTAAAAAATAATACTAAATTATTGATTAAAAAAGAAACTGAAATGTTCAAATTTACAGTCATGATGTTAAGGAATAATCTTGAAACAAAACAGAAAACAATTATTAAAATTTAAAAGCAATTAAATTAAATAAAGCATGAAAAACAATTGTACTTCAATAAAAAAAATTAATTTTAAAATTATGAAAAAAAAAATCAAAAATATTATTGCGATTGATATCATTTTTTGTTGAATATTGGTAACTTTAAATGTAGGAAACCTTTATTGGTAAACGTTTCCACTGTTATAGTAAAAAAATCTTTATTAATAAAAACTAAGTAAATTTGATAAATAAAAGTAAGTACCGTAACACTAATAAAAGATTGCAACTGCGTTTAATTGAATTAATAAAAAATTATTTATAGCGTATGAAAAACTCAAGCATTTACTGAAATAATATAAACGCAAATTAATATAATTATTGCAAATTATTGTAAAATTACATAACACTTTCATTTACATATGAAAAATGACAAACTGCATCAACAACTCATAATAAAAATATTCAATAAAAGAAAAAATTATAACTTCAAAATTTAAAATAAGTATAGAAGAAACAATGATGGCAATAAAACGCTATTTGATGATGAACCCTTATTATTATAAATAAAAGAAAATAAAATTTTACAAAAATTCAAAGTTGTGCATTTTTATTTTTAAAAAAATGTATATTTAGTAATGTAGTTGCTACTAGCAAAATAAAAGCAAAATCATTAAATTATAGTAAAATTATACATAAATGTTAGTTTTCAATGCAGATAAAGTTTAATTACTTATTTAAAAAAGTTAATATGAGCGTCGCACCTTTAAAATAAAACATAAAAGAAAATTAAACTATTTTAGAAAGTTTCTTAAATTCCCCCATGTAAACATTGTCTAATTATACCAGTAAGTGAATAACAATACATTTATAAGCGGATCCCCCTTAGAAATTAAAAAAAAATAACTGATGGGCAAATGAAATAAAATGTAGGTCTAAATGTGTAGAACATTCAACAATAATTGTGTGTGATGCTAGATATGAGATAATTATTTTTCCTATGGATATTGTGCTTAAATCTATAAAAATCTAGCAATTCAATTTAAATGCGTAAAAGACAAAAAAAAATATAAATAAACTAACTCCAAGCGCAAAAACATTACGCAATATTTTGACGCCTTTTTTTTATTTAAAAAAAAAGTATGAGAAAGGTTTGTTTTTTACATTGCAAAAAAACACAACACAATATGATTAAAATAATTAATAAAAAACATTTAATAGAGAGTTTAAAACGAACTAATTTTTTAAAAAATAAAAAAACCCCAAATAAAGATACACTAAAAAAAAAAAAAAAACTGTTTCATAGCTTTAAACTTACAAGTTTAAAGAGTGATTTAATTTTGTAAAGAATACATTATAAAAATTAAGGTGAAAATAAAACATAAATTAAATAATTACAACGAAAAAGTCAGCAATAAAATGAACAGACAAGCAACAAAACCATTTGTAAAATAAATATAGGATCAAATAGGATTAACAGCTGTAAGGATCAGAAATGAAAGAATAAGGAAAATTTTAAACTAGTTTAAAACCAGTTTAAAACCAGTTTAAAACCAGTTTAAAAAAACAACCCACCGAGGATAATAAAAAGACCATTCAATTTCCTGGAAAAAAAAAAACAAAACAATAATTATTATTTTAAAGTGCATACGCGCGGTTTATATTAATTTATTTTAAAGTAGGGTTACTCTAAAGAAAACGCATTTGATGATAAAGTACGTAAACGTAATGTATTTAGTGACATTATATTGATTAGGTATTAAGGTTTATAATTAGGTTTTTAATTAGTTTACTGTAATAGATCTGCGGGTTTATGATTGGGGAAAGAATTTTTATGAATTGTTTGTTTGTTTTTAACTATGTAGAGTGACTAATGGCTCGTTGATCGAAGGTTATTGTCATATATTTGAAACAAATTGTATTTTATTGACCTCAAGAAGGGGTGACACACCTTATTGAAATTAAAAAATTAAATTAAAAATAATTTTGATGCTATTTGCAATTATAAAGAGTTTAAAGAGGTCGAATGTAGGCCTACAGCAAAAATTAATAAACCGTTATTATCCCAACTTCAAACTTTTGTCAAAAAAATGTTAAATTCGGAATTAAAATCTTAAAAAATAAAATATAGAAAAGAAAAACTTAGAATTAATTTTTAAATCATTTATACGTAGGTATTTACTCAAACTTTAGATTATTCGTCGTAATTTGCAACGCTTTGAAATAAAAAAAGTTTAGATGCAATCAAAATTAATTTTAACACTAAATTGATAAAATACAATAGGACAGCAAATAGAACAATTTTTTCTTGCCCAATAACGTTGTTTTCTTAAAAAAATATCAAATTAACAGAAGTAAAAAGTACTTAACATTAAATTATAAAAAATATATTAAAAGAAAAATGATCTGAGGAAATAGCCCATCACAGATACTTGTCGTATCTATAAATAACCAAAAAAATACAATAAAATAACCCAAAAACATATAATAAAGAACAAGTATATTACACAATAATAATTATTATGTGAACATGACTGCTCTGCAAATTCAATAAATGAATTTTTAAAAAATCGAAATGCATTCATTACCTATTTTCAAATGTGCTAATATTTTGCAAATTATTAATATTAAAGATTACCGGATTCATCAAATGAAAAGTACATATCTCAAATTTATTTATTTTTTATTTATTTGATTAGTCACCCATTCGGGTAGAAAAGTGGGGCACAAATTGGGGGGTGGGGGCAGTGTATTTGAT